>CANSZD010000481.1:5817500-6054124 GCA_947648045.1 Beta corolliflora
TTTTCGCTTAATTATACGTTTTTAAAGTTAAGTGAAGTCTTAATATTAGAATCGTATATTTGTTGTGTTTGATTTGAATTTGGGAGAAGAACTATGATTGTGTTATGTAAGTGTTGTTTGTTTTTTGTATATCATGATTTGTGGCTTAGATCTAAATTTTATCAAGAATGCTGGTTTGTCCTCATGTAAGTGTTTCTAAGTGTTTCTAATGTTACATAAACTTTGCAGTAATTTGCTTCTTTAATTGAGCTTCCAATTTTTTCCTTTTCCAGGTTTGGCTCTCATATATATGAAGACACAAGTTTCACTTGCAACAATGTAATTTGTTTATTGTATGGTCAAAGTTTTATTTACTTACACTTGTGAATATGTAGTACTTTGTATATTGTAGAATTTGACCATTTTGTAATTTATATTTTATAGACGAAATTTCTATGTTATTTATATATAATATTCTGATTCTTTGCTAAGTAATTTTGGTATTATTGATTGGTAGTACAATCAAGTAATCGTATTATTAATTTGAATGAAATCGACAATAATTGTTTTGTTATTGATTTCATTTTTTTTAATTTTCTTTTTGGTATTTTGCGACTGCCTGCGTTACTCGCAAAATATGTATGTGTCAGTCGCTAAATTTAGTCTCCACCTCCTAGTTGGTCTCTTATCAGTTAGTCACTGAGTAGTCGCTAATCAGTCGCAAAACTAGCGACTAACCCAAAATCAGTCGCCAAAATCATTTTGCGACTAGCCTTTTAGCGACTAACCATAAATTGGTCTCCGGCGGTCGCTAACTTAGTTTAGCGACTGATTTACCTATTTTAGTGACTACTTAGGTCGGTCGCTAAATCTAGTTTTTCTTGTAGTGTCACCATAATGTAGTGTGTTCCACTTCTTATCCCCCGAGCTATAACCATAGCTCTCTTGACAATCTTCCAAGAACCACCATCAAACACAACCTCTTAACCTGACTTGGCAAGTTCAGCCAATATCAAGATTTTTTTCAACCTCAGGATGAACTTGCGTTGAGATCCTTCAACTTCAACAAGCCACGTGAGTGAGTTTCACACTCACATCACCTTGCCCTATGACTTCTACGACCTTGCCATACCCAACATAGACTTCTGAAATTCCAACATAACTCCTTGTATGGTGAGGAATGACATGAAGAACCTGAATCCAAGACACATGATCCCGAGCATCAACCAACTCTTCCGGATCACCCATGCTTACCATCAAAGCATAAGAATCAGTGGCGGAGCTAATGTGGGGCATGGAGGGGCACGTGCTCCTCCGATTTTAAAAAATATTAAGGATTTTCGTAAAAGAAAAATTAAAACCGAAACTCTGACGTTCGGCGGGAAAAGAGAAAAAGGTTGGGAAGTAAAGTCCTTCTCTTCTCTGACTTGTCTTAGTTGTCTGACACTTGCTTTTTTGCTTTTATTGTTGACATAATGACACTGGGCCCACAACTAAAAATTAAATCTAAAAAAATTAAAAGATTCCTAATTTCTAAAACCTAACATATCACTTTCTCGGTTTCTCCCTCCTCAATTCCTCACTGAACATAACTCACTAAGTCACTACTCAGTCTCATGCTTGACGCTTCAGTCTTCACGCACAATGCCACACCGCACACGGCAGCGGCACACGAGCCATAGCCACCACGCACTGTCCACAGTCCGATGTTCAACCTATTCTCCCAATATCCCTCCGTGGCTTCAGGTACTAGTAGTAATAAAAGAATTTATGTTTTTCATTTTTAATTTCCTATATTGTATATTTAAAATCTTATTTGGTTGATATTAATTATGATATTTGCATAATTGTGTGATTTTGCAAATTTGTGAATTGTAATTGATGTACTTTGTTGTTAAGCTTTAAAGTTGAGATAAGAGTATGAGATTAGTTGTTTGTTAATTTATCAATTAATTATACGATGGTAATATGTGATTTTTCAAATTAATAATATGATGATAATTGAAATTAAAGCATAAAATTAGGTATTGCTAATTAATTTATATGATGATTTAGTTTCTCTATTAGTATTTTAATGTATTTGTATGATGGTAATTTATTGATTGATTTTCATATAGTTAGTTCATGTGTGTAATGTGTATTAAACAATGAATATATGAAATGATGAGCGATACACCTAGATTAAAAAAAATAAATGAAGTGTGGAAATAGAGTTTTTGGGAATGACTTACATAAAAAAAGAAGTTGTGAAATAGCATAGATGATCAATTTTTGAATGATTGTTTGGTCACTTTTCTTGAGAAAGATGTGTTTTTTCAAGTTTCCGATGATGATATTATTGCTTGTTTCCAACAAATGAAGACTCGTCGTATGCACTTGTGATTTTTTATTTATTAGTTGTGTAATTTTTTCCTTAGTTTGGGATGTATCACAATGAATTTTAAACAATTTTTTTGCGTTTTAAAATTTTAATATTTAATATCTTTCGTCTTAGTTCCCCCCCCCTCGGAATTTGAAATCCTGGCTCCCCCACTAATCAGAATCATACTTTGAAATTAAGTTTGTTGATGCATTTTCATGCATCACTATCTTGAACCTTCTTCTTCCTTTTCCCATCCCCCTTTTTGGACATTCTCTCTTCAAATGCCCCTCATCACCACAACCCCAACACATCACATGAGCTCCCACCTTCAAAATACCTTGCCTTCTTGACTTCAATCTTTGATTACTCGCATTTTTCCTTTGTTGATTCCTTCTCCCCCTACTTTCACTACTATAGGCACCACCAACGATTCACTGGACTCTCTTTTCCGAATGCTCTCACTCAAAATCAAGTCCATCACATCGCAAAACTTCAACTTCTCTTTACCGGAGGAGTTGCTAATGGCGGACGCCATAGATTCTCATGACAAGGGCAAAGAAGACAACAAAATCAATGCTTTCATTTTATCATTAATTTTGATACCCACCGACGATGATTGGCCCAAAATTGAATTGGTCTCATCAATGTGCTTGGCAGCTGAACTACCCTCAACATCCATTTCAAACAAGCGGCGCATTAAATATATCGTGTTGATAGTCGATGGCTTCTTTGACATACATGATAAGGTTTCCGTGAAACCTACCGTTGTTTTCTCCTCCTTGACATTAAAAGCCACATGCCAGACTAATGTCAATCTCACAACACCTAGTGTTTTCCCGTCAAGAACTTTCCATTTATTCTCAAGCATAGCATTCGATTTCTTTCCTTCAAGAGGTTGATAAAGCTTCTTTTTGGTACAAATAATCCTCAATTTGCATCTTCCAAAATCCAAAATCTCTTCCATCAAATCTCTCAAACCTCAATTTCCCTTCTTCCCATTGTTAATCTTTACCCAAAAAATCAAAATTTTGATTTTTCAACACCGAAGAACCCAAACTTTGATTTATCAACCACAAATCCAAGTTATCCACACAACACTACACTTTCCACCAAATTAAACGTTGGCTCTAATACCATTTCTTCTGATTAAGAAACAAGTGCTAACTAATTATGCAATTAACAATGATTAGGAAAAACATGAAATTCAAACAACAACCGAGCAAACCAAAGAAAAAGAAAATCGTGGAATTAAAGAACACACCAATTTAACATGGAATGCATGAGCTCCGGGAGAAGACCCACAAACATGCATTATGGAACAATGGAGAACAATGGTGAACAACACAACTTTACCACAAACTCTCTCTCTCCTAAAACCCTAGAAAAGATGAGATACTAAGTTTGAACAATGAAATTGTGTGCTACTCTCTCTAAACCCAGAAAATAGGGCATTTATACTATAAGGAATAAAAGCAATTTAAGGGCCATGATTAAAACTTAAATCACAAAAACCATGTGCAGAAAATAGGACAGTCCGCCTGAGCTCGAAACCTTCTACTCAGGCCAAACCGCACGACGGGTAAATGTGCATGATCACTCTCCCGGGGAACAAATTCCCAAAGTTCCTGCCTCCTTCAGCCAAAAAAAGAATCATGCAGAGACCAGGCGCCCGCTCGGGGAGCTGCTCTTTGGCCGTCTTCTTCGCTCGTTCTTCCTCGTGCCTAGCTTCAATCATCTCCATGAAACACAACAAATTGATGTCTCAGATTACTTTGCTACATCTGCTTTTGTAGGTTACATTCCCTATAATATTTCTACACATCTATATTAACCTTTTTTGCTTTTCTTTTGATAATTTGACTAGTAAAATTGTGGTCTCCAACACCTACACATATATCTTCTAAAAATTTATGTCGAAATAAAATATAGCAAGTAAAAAAAGAAAAAAGAAGATGGACGAGTATTGTTTCTACATTTCACCCATTCTCACCTTAGTCACCAAGAAATACAACTACATGTAATTACGTGAAACTGACGTAAGATAACAACAATTAGGTCATACAAACATACATGAGGTATGATCAACAACCTCAACACCGAGCTTGAGTGCCTTTCTCTCAAAGTTTTCTCTCGGTGCATGATAGCTTATCGTGCACCGTAGCCATGGCAAGATCATCTGGCGAGAAAACTCAAGGTAGCAATTGTGGAAAAAATAAGGAGAAAGCTAGGGGTCAGACATCGGATTCTCAAGCTATTAGAAATCGATCAATGGAGGAGATTATGGGCATTGAAGCTCTGGATGGGTCAGGCATTAGAGAGATTCTAACACCGAAATCGTCCCTAAATCAATTGCAGCAACAATCTGAGATTAGGCACACATTCAATGAATGGTTACAAACTATTCATGATAGTATTGGTCTTTATTCTCACTCAGGACAGATTCATCAGTCAGGTAATCCTATCCAAATTTTACAGCAATTCGAGGATGTAGCAATAGAAGATGATTTAGAAGAGGATGACATGGAAAATGTGAATGAATATGTGAATAGATTGGCTGGATTGAACGAAGGATGTGATTCTGAACCAATCCATATTGAAATGGAAGATATTTAGGAGGAAATTGATTTATGGAACTCTTCGATCATATGTTATGTGGTTGGATCTAATCCACCTATTCATGTGATGGAGGGTTATTTGCGATGATCCTGGAAATCTTTTAATGTTGATTAGGTAGCCATGGTGAAGAAGGGAATGTTTCTTGTAAGATTCAATGCCATGGATTACCGAGATAAAGTTATAGAGGGACTTTACTTCTTTGACAAAAAAACCTTTGATTGTAAAACCCTGGAATTCAGAAATGGATTTTGAAAAAGAAGATTTGAAAACTATTGTGGATACAATTGAGGCTGAATCTCAAATATTAGGGTGAAAAATCACTACATATAATTGTTACACAGCTAGTGATCCAATTAAGCGTAATGAGGCCACAAGGAATAGAGAGAAACTAAAGTATGCTTATGTATTAATTGAAGTTAATATTGATAAGAATTTCCTTGATAGTATTAAAATCTGGAATGAGCATGGGTGTTTGACAGAAGTACATGTTGTGTTTGAATGGAAACCAAGTAAATGCCAGAATTGTAAGGGTTTTGGTCATACAGCTCAAGAATGTAGGAAGAAGAAGACTAAGAAGATATGGGTTCCAAAAACTCATATTCATCATGACCCTGTTGAGAAGGTAATCCCACCTGCAATATCTGAAGTTGTTGAACCTCCAAAATCAACTGTTTAGAAAACACCAGCAGTAGAAGTGGATCAAGATGGATTTCAGAGAGCATTGAAGCCTATTAGAGTAAGGGTAACTAGTATTAGTCAGACTAATACACAAAACCCCTTTCAAACTCTGGAGATGTTAGAGAATATACCAGCATACAGAACAATTCAAGTGAGTGCTGCTGATCAAGGGACAAGTCATAATTCAATTCAACGAGGATGGGGAGAACCTCCTAGGTTGAATGGATAAGGTTATGCTGGAATGTGAGAGGTTTGAACACCATAAATAAGCAAAAAGATGTGCAATAATATGTTCATAAATTTGCTTTTGGTGTAGTCAGCCTCTTAGAAACAAAAATAAAAGCCAAAATTATGGGAAGCTTGTACCAGAGTATTTTTAGGGGATGGTGTTTCACTAGCAATTCAAGCTTCACGATGGAGGCAGAATCATATTAGCTTGGAAACTAGGGAGTTTTCACGTAACTATTATTAAAGTTAATAGTCAATTGGTGCACTGTCACTTGGTACCTGTTAGTGGTAGAGCTGGATTTCTCTGCACTTTTATTTATGCTTTCAATGAGATAGGTAAAAGAATAAAGTTGTGGGAGGATCTGAAGCAGCTGAATACTTATGAAGCTTGGATCATGTGTGGAGATTTTAATAGTGTGATGCACACTGATGAGAGAATTCGGTCTTATATATGTTAAAGAAAGTGACATGAGAGACATGAAAGATTGTATGAATTGGTGTGCTATGACAGATATTAAAATTTCAGGGAACTTTTTCACCTGGAACAATAAACAGCAGGGCTCTGCAAGAGTCTTTACCAAGCTAGACAGAATACTAGCAAATCAAACTTGCCTGGATTTATTTCCTTCAACAGAAGTTTGCTTTCAGAATGAGGGAGAATTTGATCATTAACATGCAGTTCTAGCTGTTTATCCAGATGATGTGAAAGGTAGAAGGCCTTTCAAATATTTCAATGTGGAGATTATCACCACAATTTGAAGAAAGAGTTAGAAGAGCATAGAGTATGGAAGTACAGGGGACTAAGATGTTTAAGTTAGTCAAAAAGCTTAAAGCAGTGAAGAGTACATTGAAGGAGCTAAATAAAGAGGACTTTTTGGAGATACAAGCTGTTGAGATTCAAGCTTACCATAGAATGCAATCACCTCAGAAAGAGATGCATATGCCTCCAGGAGATTCACAAGTTGCTACAGCTGAATTGGAAGCTGTAAAAGAATACCATTTTAAGCATAAAGCTTATATGGAATTTCTTTCTCAAAAAGGAAAACATGCTTGGATTAAGGATGGTAATGAGAACACATCTCTTTTCCATCAAATTAAAGTATTAAGGCCAAAAGATTACAGAATCAAGTCTATAGTATATATGATGAACATGGGAACTGGCATGATTCACCAGAAGATGTGTCTAAGGCTTTTCTATCATACTACGAGAAGTTGTTAGGTACAAATAATGAAACAAGAACATACAATTATAGCTCAACTGGTTCAAGAAGGTCATGTAATTACAGAAGAACACAGGGAGATACTTACTGCTCCATACACAGTAGAGGAGGTGAAGAAGGCTTTATTCTCTATTTCAGGAGATAAAGCTCATAGGGATGCATGGCCTATTGTTAGTACATAAGTAATTGATGCTGTCTTGGATACTTTACAATGAGGGAGAGTGTTAAAAGAGTTAAAAACCACTATTATAACACTTGTCCCTAAGATAAAATGTCCCAAAAATGTGAGTGAGTTTAGGCCAATATCATGTTGTAACACACTGTATAAGTGTGTAACTAAGGTGCTTTGTGGAAGATTGAGAAGTGTTTTGCCTGATTTGATTATGGAAAATCAAGGTGGATTTGTTCATAGCAGATATATAGTACATAACATCATGGTGATTCAAGATTTAATGAAGCATTATGTAAGGACAAAGGTCAAACCTAGTTGTTTATTGAAGATAAATCTTCAATAAGCTTATGATACTGTCAATTGGGATTTCTTGAAGGAAATGATGCAAGCTTTGGGCTTCCCTAGTTCCTTCACTGATCTAATTATAGAATGTGATAAAAAATTTCAAGTCTTCTAGAGGATTAAGGCAAGGTGACACCATCGCACCTCTGTTGTTTGTGCTGTGCTTGGAATATCTTTCCAGAATACTGACTAAAATTGGTGAGTTACAACAATTTCAATTGCATCCTAGATGCAAGGAAATGAAGCTCACCCACATGTGTTCTGCTGATGACCTCATAATGTGTTGCAAAGGTGATTATGTGTCCATCTACTTGCTCTTGATCGAGAGCTTTCAAATTATTTTCAGACTCATCAGGGTTAAAAGCTAATGTAGGTAAATTTGCATTGTACACTTGTGGAATGACAGAGAGATATGAACAAAGAATTGCAGAGGTGTCTAGATTTCAAAAAGAAAATATGTCATTTAGATATCTTGGGGTTCCTATATGTGCAAAGAAGATCTCAACTGCTCAATGTGAGGCTCTTGTAGAGAAGACGACAACAAGGATAAGAGTTTGGAGCTCTAGAAATCTATCCTACACTACTAGAGTCCAACTCATCAATTTAGTGTTGCTTAGCCTACACATTTACTGGGTTAAGGTACTTATTTTACCTAAAAGAATTCTGGAAGAAATGAACAAAATCTGCAGATCATTTTTATGCAGTGGACATCACTTTTGTAATAAGGGAGGAGATGTAGCTTTGGGTCAGATGTGTACTCAAAAATCAGTTGGTGGACTTAGGTTCAGGAACATCATGAAATGAAATGTTGCTAGCCTTGATAAATATGTATGGGCAATTGCATCCAAGCAGTATAGTGTATGGATCAAATGGATCAATGCAGTGTAATTGAAGGATGATAACTGGTGGAACTATGTACCTAATTCAGGTGCTAGTTGGTATTGGAGAAGAATCTGCAATGTCAAAGAACAATTCAAGCAACTCTATTCACATGAGGACTTTAGTTCAATGGATTCCTACTCTATTAAGACTGTTTATGAGAAGATTATGGGGGAACAGCCTCACGTGCCATGGGACAAATCTGTTTGGAACAAAATTAATGTTCCTAAGCATAGGTTTATATCATGGCTTGCTATTCAGTCTAAGCTCAAACTACAGCTAAACTGGCTCAGTATGGTGTAAGACATAGTGGGGTAAATCTATTTGGAACAAACTTAATGTTCCTAAGCATAGGTTTATATTATGGCTTGCTATTCAGTCTAAGTTGCAAACTACAGCTAAACTGGCTCAGTATGGTGTAAGCCAGAGTGCTCTGTGTCTTATATGTGGAAGCTTCAATGAAGATCATCAACATATGTTCTTCCAGTGTCATTTGAGCACTAAATGTTTAAGAAGTTTGAAGGCCTGGCTTAATTTCAGATATCCTTTGATTGATATGCAACAATTAATCAGGAACATTCAAAATGGTAGAAGATTAAAATTCCAGAAACAAGTCATTCTAGCTGGCATAACAGCTCTAGTATACATCATTTGGCAAAGTAGAAATTCAGTATACTAGCAACAGTGTTTACCTAGCATTAATGCTGCAATTAAACAGTGCAAAAATATTGTTAAGGCTAGAGTGTTTGCTGTAATACCTAGGAAGATTACTAGGAATTAGGAAAGATTATGAATGGTCTATTAGCTTGTAAGGAAAAGTCATGTAAGTAGTTGCCTTGTTGGCTTGTTTTGCAATCCTTTTAGGAGGGGGTCCAACCTAGTTGGCTTGTCTCCTTTTAGGCTTGTAGAAGATTGTAAAATGTTGGTTTCATTAATCTACTCACTTACTTAGAAAAAAAACTTACATGAGGTACATATTTCGTATTTCAACCTAATAAAAATAAACTTACATGAGGTTGGTAAAGTTAAATGGAAAATAGTGGACAGTCTTTAAGTTCAAAAGCGTCATGTCTACAACAAAATCCTTCATATACGACGAAGATTTAGACAATTTTCTTACACAGAAGAACTTATGAAGCTACGGTATCTTTTAGGCTCGAACACATTTTGCTGCCATAGTAGTCATTGACTCATTGGCTGGTTGGCGTGTCACAATCTCATTATTTATTCATTTGATTTCTTTCATTTTATTGAATCAGACGGTATTGTTGTGTACACTGTTATAAAACACTCAGCACTGGTGGTGTCAAACTGGGTCACTGGGTGGGTTTGGGTTGATCCAACCTGGGTCGGTATGATTTGGGTCGGAATAATCTGGGTGAGAGTGTGCCATGGGTCGGAACTGGGTGGGTTTGGGTGGACTTGGGTCGGGTCCAATTGGGTGAGGGAGCTCTCGGAACTGGGTCGACTGGTGGCTGGGTTGGGTGAATTTGGGTTGGAACAAATCGGCTCTCGGAATGACTTGGGTCGGAATGGCTTGGATCGGAACAAATCGATCTCGGAATGACTTGGGTCGGAATAAATCGACTCTCGGAAGGACTTGGGTCGGCTCAAGCCGGTGCCGTATTGACTTGGGTAGGAATAAATCGGCTCTCGTAATGACTTGGGTCGGAACAAATCGGCTCTCGTAATGACTTCGGCCGAAACAAATCGGCTCTCTAAACAAGGCGGCATCGGGTGCGGAATTGGGTCGGCTTAATCTGGCTTTCGGAATAACTTGGGTCGGAATAAATCAGCATCAGGTGGAGTTTGTTTGGCTCGAGCCGTCTTTCGGGTGGACTTGGACTCTTGGAGAGTCTAATTTTTACAATTGTCGTTTTAGCGTTTTATGATATACTTCCTCCGTTCTTTTTCTATTGCAACAATGAGATTTTTACACTATTCACTTACCACCCTTTCACTATCTCTTGTGATTTTTACGTAAGGAAAAATATAGCCATGTGGGATCTTGTTAAATTCGTCTCGATTTATACTTTCAAAATATCAAATTTGTATAATTTTTACTAAAAAGTAATTAAAGACATTAATAGTTAAAGTTGTGCATTGGCAAGCGTGAAAACTCTATTGTTGCAATAGAAAAAGAACGGAGGTAGTATTAAGTTACGAAGTCAGAAGTTATAACAATTAACATGTGATTGGGTCATTGTGACAATACATTGATGCTTATATTACTAATTTAAAAAGTTACTAAACTAAGACTTATATTATTGGCTATTGCCTACTGGGTTATTGCATATTTGTATTATTACATAGTACATACACATTAAAGATTTAAAGTTATTAAATTTAATCATTAAAGAATAATCATCAATCACCAAATCATCACATGATTAAGACTTGGAGTTGGTACTACTAGTTTGGAGTTTGGACATTCGATAATCGACACTTAATACTTAGGTTCTTCACTTCTTTGTGACAACTAACATGTAACAACCATAATTCCATACTAATTATTGATTAGAGTCAATAAACTTAGACATTTAGTTAGTTAATTAGTGACTTACTCACTCTCACTGAGTCACTATATAACAACAAAAAGAGTTAAAAGATGAGTTGAATTAAAGAATTAGAAATTAAGAAATGAAAATATGAGATTAGAATATTAGATATAAATTAATAATATGTAGAGTTTAAGACTAAAGTATGATCGTACGAAGATGGAGACATAAAGTGATGAAGTATGATTTATGAACTTATGACATTATAAATAGGAAAGCATGAAAAGTATGAAGTTTGTTTAAATATATGAAATTGTACATTAATAGTGATTAGTGAATATTGATTAATGATTGATACATTAACGATCAAAACACACATAGGTCGAATGACTCAAATCAACTTGTTCGGTTTCGGTTCTTGCTATAATTCTAATTTGTTACTTTGTTAATCACTATTCACTAACTTCATAAACTTGTTACTTTGTTAGTTGTTCATTGGTAGTTTGTACTCAGTAGTAAGTTAGTAACTAGTAAGTACAAAAATACTGAAATACAAATACTTATTAACAAATAACTAATAAAGTGATAACATATTAGTCATAATACAAAGATAACACAATAAGTCAATATATAACAAGTATTTGGTCAAGCCACGTACAATCTCCACCACGTTAAAAGCTTTAAATGTAACGGAACACAATTTTTCTTAAAGTAGAAAAGAAGCTACAATATTGCTTTATGAAACCGAAAGAATTGTCACATTTGTCAGTTTTACTTCTACAACTTGTTGAACACTACGCTATTACAACTTTGCCTTAACAATTTCACATCATTCATAATCATCTTTACATGAATCTTCCAACTTGTTTAAAATTAATAATACTAATTAAACTTCTAAAGTTTATAATTTCTTTTAATTTCTAACAATAATACTAGTTTAGGAAGTTAAGTAGATTACTAAACAAATCAATACTAGAATTACAAATTTAGAATAATTAAGGCCATTGATTTGAGAAAGATCAAAATTGAACCATTGATATTTTTCAATCCATATGCTTGGTCACTCTCAATGCTCATTGGTCCAAAAAAAAATATCATGGATCATGAATTGAGACCATTGATTAGAGCAGAGCAAATCTAAAGCCTTCATTTCTCTACTCTCTTACTCACTAACCTTAGCCCTAAATTCATTAAGAGCAAATTTGATCTGAGCCCTTCAATCTTTTCATCCAACGGATGAAAACCCCCTAAAAACCCTAAACCAAACTGTAATATAAAAATCCCTCTTTTTTTGACCCCCCATTCTTTGCCTCATTTTTCCGCGTGAGATTGTGAGAACCCTAATCTCAGCCCCCCTCTCTCTTTCTGAAAGTCTCACACTCTCTCTCTCTCTCAATCAAAGTCTCTCACTCTCTCTTTCAATCAAAGTCCTTACCTAATATCACCGCGCCCCGCTCGTCGGAAATCACCGCGCCCCCCTCGTCGGAAATCACCTCACCTAATATCACCGCGCCCCGCTGCGCCCCACTGGTGACTCTCTCTCTCTCTTTAAATACTCTATCTCCTCTCCCTTATTTCACCTCATTCTTCCTTTCTTTTTCCTGAAAAACTCAAGAACCCTAAAATTTTCAACAAAAAACTCTCTCTTCTCAGATTTGTGCACTAAAATTTTCAACAAAACCTCTCATATGCGACCCACCGTAGAAGCTCGCGGGAACTTGGCGGGAAAGTCTTGTGCGAGGATCTGAAGAAAAAAGGTAACAAATTGAAGATCGGGAGGAAAAAAAAAGCAAAAAACCTATTTATCAAAAAGCAATGTCGCATCCAGGTAATTTTCTAATTTTGTATTTTTTTTATAGAAATAGGTGAAGATCTGCTTTATGTGTTGAATGTGTGAATTATGTGCTGCATATCTGCTGGAATTTCATGTTTTTTTTTTCATGTTTCATATCTGGAATTTTAGGGTTTGTGCTATGGAATTGCTTGTTGCCTGTTAGCATTTGTTGATGAGTATTTGGCTTTGTGATATTGTATAAATTTTAGGTTTTGATTGAAATAATATGATTTGTGCGAGGGAGAAAGCAAGTAATTAGCAACTTCAATGGTTAGCTAAAATGATACTTGGCTAAAGATGCCACATCATTTTCCTCAGCTAATTCTATCTTTAGCCAACTTTCCTTTAGTGGTTTAGCTAAACTATTTTGTTGCTTAGGTAGGTCCCACAATCACCTTTTCCTTTTTTTTATATATATAAATTATCACTTATTAAAAAGCTATTTGTTGTGTAGGACCCAACATTTTGGCTAAGCCAATTTGTTCTATAGAGCCAATTTGTTTAGCAAAGCAAAACTCAATTTTGTGCTCCAATGGTTAAGCAACTAGCTAAGTATTTTGCAAAATTGCTAGCAAGTCCTTCTTTTGCACCATTGGAGTTGCTAGTTGGAACTTTAGCACTAACCACACATTTAACGCAACTGACACCATTAATAAATGCTTCACTGACCATACCTCCAAACCCTTCCCCATTTTTTGTTTTATTACTACTTATTTATCAAAATATTTGTATACAAAAAAAGATGGAATTTTTGGGTCTTTTTTCTATAATACCCAGATAATGAACTGAAAATTTGAGATTTTTAGCGATACCCAGATGATCAAAAACGCAATTTTCAGAATTCTGAGCAAACCCAGATTGTGAAAAATACAATTTATTGTATTTCAAAATGATAATAAGCGGAATTGAATTTTTTTTAAAAAGAAATTATTTTCGAAATATTAAAAAGAATCATACAAACTATGGACTTTAACCCCAGTGATTGAGAATTAGGGGAATTCAACCACTTGCTTAATAAAAAAGGATGTGAAAAGAAAAAATATTACTTTTGTAACGAAAAATAAAGAGAAAAAAAACAAGGAGAAGGGAAAATTAAAAGCACAAACAAGAAGTGAAAGTTGTTTGTTTGGTGTTACAACTTTTGAATCTCACATTGGCGGACATTGAAAGGAAATACAGAGAGACATGTAACATGAGCTGTGATTAGAGAGTATGGTTTGTTTTTGGAGAGGAAAAATTAAAGAGAGAGTGAGATTTTGAGGTTATTTAAAGCACAAACATAAACATAGCAAATTAGCAAGTTTAGTAGCAATAAATGTTACTCTAATGAGTGTCAACAAGTTTAAAATTGGTAGTAATAATAAGAAAAGAGTTGCTTTGCTTACACTATTTAATATGAAAGTCTTGTCTCGTTCCCGATAATTGTAATGAAATGTAGATTTATTAGATGTTGAGAATATAACCCTACCCAAGACCCTGCCCTGTTTGAATGAGTTTTTAATTTAATTTTTCAGTTGATCAAGTGACATTGGACTCCATTATTGGGTCCAATTCCCTTTCTGTGAGGAGGAAACCATATCTCCCCAAACCCATGACCCTGTTCTGTTTAGGAGGCGTACTGCCAAGGTTTGGCAGCACTTTCACTTGTTTAAGAAGGATGATGGTAAGATATTTTCTACTTGTAAGCATTGCAATGCTAAGACTTATCGTGCTGAGGGAACCCAAGGTACTAATAACCAAAATAAACATTTAGAAAAGTGTGAAGCTTACTTAAAAATAAAAGATGCTCAACCTGGAGGGCATTATGATCAAAAAACTTTTTGTCGTATGTTTGCTGAAGCTATTATGTGTCATGCTTATCCACTGTTGATGGTTGAGCATACTAAGACTAGGAATTTGCTTTCTTACTTGAATCCTAATGTGAAGCATATTACTAGGAATACTATGCTTAAGCATTGCACTAATCAATTTGCTGCTCTTAAAGCTCAGTTAAAAACAACTTTAGGTAATTTAGAAGGAAAAGTGTGATTTACTTGTGATTTGTGGTCTTTAATTAATAATCTTAGTTTCTCTGTTTTGACTGCCCATTATATATGTTGATCCCTGTTGGGTGCTCCGTTCTAAAATTCTAGTTTTTAGAAATTTTCCTAGGTCCCACACCGGTAAGGAGTTGAGTAAGTTCACTCTTGATTTGTTTGATGAGTGGGATGTTAGAGATAAAGTACTTTCTTTGAGTTGTGATAATGCTACTGCGAATGATGTTATGATTCAAGAGATGGTTAAGGATTTGAATAGAACTAATGTGTTGCCTTGTTTTGGTAAATTCTTTCATGTTAGATGTGCTGCCCATATATTAAATCTGATTGTCCAAGCTGGTTTTAAGTTTATGGATGAAACTGTTTTGAAGTTGCAAAATGTTGTTACCTATGTTTCTTATTCAAACCCTAGGAAAGAGAGGTTTGATGGATGTGTTAAGTATGTCAATACTGGTTTTTCCGGTTCATTGCTTGGTGATGTGCATACTAGTTGGAATTCTACCTATCTTATGCTCCGTAGATGTTTGGAGGCTAGGGAGGTTGTAGATAGGTTTTGTTTACTTGAGCATGTTTTAGATGTTTTTCTACTTGATTCTGAATGGAAAACTGTCCAAAATATTTGTGATTTTCTTGAACCTTTTTATGAAATCACCTGTCTTTTTTCTGGTTTTGATTACCCCACTGCCAATCTATATGTTGAGAACATTATTTTGAATGAAAGTCTTATGTTTTATGCTAAAAATAATCCAACAGATTCTATTCGTCTTATGGCTGCTCCTATGTATGAAAATTTTAACAAGTATTGGGAGAATTATTCTTTGATTCTTACTATTGCTATCATGCTTAATCGCCGTTACAACAAAAAATTTGTTCATGAGTTGTATGCTACTATTTATGAGCCTCAAGATCGTGATGCTAAGGTTAAAGAGGTTGTTGATGCCTTTACTGAGTTGTATACGTACTATGCTAGTACTTATTCTCATGTCCAACTCCAACCTTGTTCCACTACATCTTCTATGACTATCGGTTCCGATTCCTCCACTCCAAGTTTTGCAAGGTCGATTGCCCGTCCTTTTAGGAAGGCCAGCCTTGGAAAGGTTGGCTATTTCTATGTCATAATTGATCGATTCTTTCTTGTTTGTGTTTGTTAATAGTTTTGTGATGCTATTTTGTTTGCTGTTTTTTAGAGTTTTGGTGCCAATGTTGCTGCTAATAGGGGTATTCAATGTGATATTGAATCATATTTAATTTCCCCTCTTGCTCCAACTGACCAAGATGACCACTTTGATGTTCTGGCCTATTGGAAAACCCATGTGGGAGTTTTTCCTATTTTGTCTCGGATGGCTAGAGATGTGTTGGCTATCCCCATTACATTTGTGGTCTCCGAATCTTCATTTAGTATGGGGGCAGAATTTTAACAAAATACCGCACACGTTTGCTGTCCAAAAATGTTGAGGCTCTTGTGACTTGCCAAAATTGGATCTATGGTTATTCTAAACTTGAGGATGAGGAGTCTCTTGAAGTTGTTAAAGATTCTGAGCCTAATGATATTGATTACGAATCTATTCCATAATCTTGTGCAGCTGTTTTTGTTTGATGGTTGTTTGATGGTTGTTGTTTGTATTTCTGGGTTTGTGTGTGTGGGTTTGTGTTTCTGGGTTGGTTGTGTTTTGGGGTTTGTTTGTGTTTAGGGTTTGTTTGTGTTATGGGTTTGTTGTGTTCTGGGCTGGGTTTGTTGCGTTCTGGGCTGGGTTTGTTGTGTTAGAGTTTAGGGTTGGTTGTGTTGTGGATTTGTGTTTTGGGTTTTCCTAAACCCTAACCCTAACCCTAAATACTAAACCCAAACCCTAAACCCAAATCCCAAACCCAGACCCTAACCCTAACCCAAACCCTAAAATAATAAAAATAAAAATATTGGGTTTGGTTTAGTTGTTCTATATCATTTTGCTTAATAAATATCCCTTGCGCAAAGATCATTGGTTGTTGACTTGTTTGCATCTTTTTTTTATTGGCATTTAACTTTACACACATGTTTTGCCCTAAGTGTCACGATGCAGAGCTACTTTTCTTTTGTCTAATTGAACATGATATGCACATGATTGGTTTTGGTATTGTTTAAAAGACAAAGAATTGTGGATGCTCGTGTCAATTTTGTTGGCTTTCTTGTGTTGTATAGTTGTGTTGTCAATTAGAGTCGAGTGCTCGATTATGAGGTCAAGTTTGTACCTGAGAGCCATATATGATTTTAAAAATAAATTTAATTTTGTCATCTTTGCTATATTTATAATTTATGTGTTTAAAATTGAAACATATAAACTGCTTTATGTTTTTTTTTGTGAGTTTTTTTTTTGTGTTTTCTACCATCTTACTTTGCTGCTAGGCTGTTGTTGTTGTTGTTGCTGCTGCTGGGGCTGTTGTTGTTGCTGCTGTGACTTTAGTTACTTTACTTGTATACATTTTGATTCAGTCCACAATTTTATTTACTTTAGTTACTCATTTTGATATTTAAAGTAATCATTTGTAAATACTTGATATTTTATAAACATTAAAGTATATGAATATAAGAGTTTATATTTTTGCTAATTTACTTGTGTTACTCCTCACAAGATCGGAGATTGAATGCAATTTAGTTATTACTTTCTTTTTCTTCCTCTAATAGTTTAATCCCTTCAAATTAAAATCCACTTTTCAATTCTATTATCAAGGTAAACTCAAAGTGAATGTTATTGTTATTATATCATTAGAGAGCATAGGAATTATGAAGTACAAAACTTAATGCATTATGCATTGAGTTTTGTAATTCATATGTTCTTTAATCTTTAGTGGTTAATAAGATTTGCTTTGCATATATGATTTTGATGTATACGTCGTGCTGTCGCAAATCTGCAAATGACGCAATATTGTAATTTTTAATAAACTATATGCAAAGTTGCAATTCTTGCAAACGACCCAAACACTTTCAATTAGTCAATTACAATTTACATGCCTTTAATCCTTTAAATGCTACTTCTTAATTAAATCATATAAAATATAATCATCAAAGACTAAGTTTTTGGCATTTTAATCTACAACTTGTGGATTATTAAAGGTCAAAACTCAATTTAAAAGCATAAAAGATAAGTCATGACTCATGGGGGAAAAAGTGTAATTATAGTTGGGTCGGGAAGGTTGGGTCGGAATGGTTTTGGGTTGGGTTGGGTTGTATTGAGTCGGAATAGATTTGGGCCGGGTAAATCTGGGTTGGGTAGGAACTGGATCAGGTAGGAACTGGGTCGGGTGGTAACTGGGTGGGTTTAACTGGGTCATTGGCGGGTGAAGTTGGGTGCGGGTTAGTTTTGGGTCGGAAACAGGTTGGGTCTGAGTCGCTCTGCACGGGTCCAACTAGGCACGGGTCCAAACTGGGTCGCCCAGTTCGGTTTGGGTTTCCAATTCCACGGGTCCAGCTTGGAACGGGTAGACGTTGGGTCGGAATGGGTCGGCTTTTAAACATTCCACTCTCAGCTCGAAACAAGTTGGGTCTGGGTCGGATGCAGGTTCATCCGTGGGTCGGCCCAGTTTTTGACACCTCTACTCAGCACAACAATTTCAAGCTTGTATGTCAAAATCAATCCAGTTGATTCGTTTTCTGTACTTAAAAGTTGCGACATACCTTTTTTTCTTATATTAGTTCAAATATTAAGTATTGGTTAAGTAATTGTATAAAAAGTTATGTGAATGAGAATAATTATCAAATAAGGAAACGACTCAATTTAAATCAAGGGTAGTGATATGTAGGGGGTGGTGATGTTGATCATGTATTATATAGACGATTTCACAGAGCTCCCAAATATTTACATTTATATCATAATTGTACTAAAAAAATTTAACTGTTGAGGTTGGACTCCTATATTTGAATACTCTTGATTGTATATTGACTGAGGTATACTATTTTTTTTGGTTAAAGGGGGTAATATATTAAAACCTTAATAATCCAAAATTACAAGTTTGAGACCAAAGTAGCAGAGGGATTAAAGGTCCCTACATTACAACACCGACACAAATGTTCAAAGTTAATTTCCTCTAATCTTCCTTTCAAAAAAAAAAATTCCTCTAATCTAATATTAAGCTCCGCCAAAGGTGGTTATATTGTCATTTGAGAATATTGTATATTAGATCTCATCCTTATATTTTATTCTTACTTTTAAAGTATTGATCAAGAGCCCAATTTATCGTCGTTGTATAGGGCCCAAAAATTCGCCCGTCTTATAAAACATCCTGAAAAGAGATAATAGGTCAACTAAACACAAATAACAAAGGTGTGGTATAATTAAGGCTGTCTTAGTGTTGAAATTTAAATAGCAAATATTCTGTAGTTTGAATTTTGCAGTAAAGAAGAGGGTGTGAGCTTGGTTTGGTGGTTTCACCATCTAGCTCTCCACTCACCATCCTTGTCTCTTTTTTTTTTTTTTGGTGAAATATGGATGCTCACAATCCTTGTCTCTGCGTTATACCAATAATACAATTCTAAGACATGAGTCAGTTATGAAGACCAGGCACATGTTTACTTGAAAAGTTTGGCATTAGTTAAAGTATTGTAAAGCAACTTTCCTAAATTATATAGACGTGTATAGACAATAGAGCACGTGAAGTTGTGTCATATATGCGCCACCAAAAGCCTTGAGATCGATAAAAAAATTATGAATAAAATAGTGAAAACATTATGTTTGAGGAATCTTACAAGATTTATGCTCAATATTGAGGGTGATCTAGTTAATTTAGTGACATCTACAACGGTTAAAAATTAGGTTATTGGTTTTTTGTTTTGGAAAATTGGGGTTTTCTTGAGTCATAACTCACAACTCAGAAAGAATTATACAAACTTTAATTTATTTAGTAGGATTTTTTTTTATAATTGGATTTTATAAGCAAAGAGAAAAAAAAACACAAAAAAGATGTTCAAGAGGACTCTTTACAGAAATAGAACAAAAAGTCATTCAAAATTAAACAATTATGCACAAGAAGAAAAAAAAAATCAACCATAAAACAAAATCGTAAAACCATGCCAAAAGATTCTTAACTGATGGAGCTTAGGAATGCAATTTAAAAATTTTAGTAGGATTATTAAGTTGAACATACTTGTAGACATAGTTGGTAGGTTGATAAGGTCCGCTGTCCATGTCCTGGTATTAAAAGTTAGGACACTTTTATTTTGTAATCATCAATCTCGGGATAATGCATCATTAATATGATATATTTTGAAAAAGGATATCTTACCAGGTCATAATTCTATCTCAAACAATTTAAAAGATACTATCTCTCGGGCAATCTCCTAGAAGATCAGCAAAATCTACGGGATAGGTTGATTTTTTTTAAAGAGAAATTTCATTAATTGAAGGCCAAATGGCATCTACAATAGGTATTAAAGAAAAACAAGATACAATTAAACAAGACTAAATCAAATTCGTCTTCGAAGAAACTACAATGAACCAGATCGAGCAATACAAAGACATCCCCTTGTATTTCTTGAATCAAGCGCCTATTGATGAGGAAGTCTATCATTCTGATATAGTTTGGGAAGAACATTCTTGATCGAGTCAGGTTGACTGCATCCGAGATTCCAATACCTTCATGTTGAGTCTCGAACTTCAACCAATGAGAATAATTTCTCATACCTAAAAACAAAAGAACCATACTCACAACTCCCGTAGGGGAGAAGGAAATTTCCAAAACATAAACTAAAAACCCCAGAACAGGGTTTGAGAAAATCTCATAAAGAGAGACTAGTTTATTAAACAAAACAAGAAAATGAGCTAAAAACTGAAAATAAAAGGGGAAAAGGGGCTTACCATGGATGAAATCATCCATGGCAGCCCCTAATTGATGAAGAAGGGGTAGGGGAGGCTAGGGTTTGAGAGAGAAAAAAAGAGAGAGGGGGTGACTTATTTTTACTAAGATAAAGGTTATTTAAATAAGTATTTAGAGTACAAACTAATCCAAACCCAATTACGAGATAGGTTGATATTACTCAGTCAGACAAGGTCATTTTGCTAATGACATGCAAACCCATAAGTAGATACTCTTATTGTTTTTCCCGTATATCTTTCTTTATCCAAGTTGGACCAAGTATCAAATCAATGTTGAGCTAGTAACTCATGACAGAATGCCACTATGCAAGAAGCTAATCTAGACAATCTTATACTTCCTCCTTTTTTTTTTTACTTGCAACACTATCTTAAAAAGGGAAATAATTAATTACTTGCAACACTTTCTACTTTTGCTTTTCCTTTCTCTCTATCTCTCTCCAATCACATGGGGCCCTATCTTTTTTTCCTCTCTACCTCTCTCCTACCCAAATTTTGCATTGGAGTTGAAAAAAAAAGTGTTGCAAGTAAAAAAAAACGGAGGAAGTAGCATATTTTAATTTGTCAAAAGAAACTAAACACTCGTATAATATGTTTATAACATAAGAAGCAAGCAAATTTAAAGAGCTAGGTCCAATCATCAAGATTCAAACTCATAAGTAGATACTCTTAATGTTTTTCCCGTATATCTTTCTTTATCCAAGTTGGACCAAGTATCAAATCAATGTTGAGCTAGTAACTCATGACAGAATGCCACTATGCAAGAAGCTAATCTAGACAATCTTATAGCATATTTTAATTTGTCAAAAGAAACTAAACACTCGTATAATATGTTTATAACAAAAGAAGCAAGCAAATTTAAAGAGCTAGGTCCAATCATCAAGATTAGAACTCAGGTCTAGGCGTTTTAGCTAGCCACCAAAATAACTGATAACATGCAACATAAAACATAGTCTAATACTGTATTAGACGATGTTATATGTTAAATGTTATTTGTTTTTTTTTTTACAACGAAAAATCGTACATTAATTAAAAGATGAAGTATAGCATAATGCTAATACAACCCAAATTAAAACAAATACATAAACCTAAAGGAGCCTTAAGAGCTCGTACAATCCACCTAATACAGAAATAAATAAAAACGAAACAAAGTCGCGTAGAAAGGGGCGCGTCGCTGTTCAGTGCTGATGATGGTGGATGCAATCCTCGGATGGCTGATGGAATTGGTTGAAGAAGCGATTGACGATCACGATTTGGACAACGAACAACCAACGGCGAGCGTCGCGTCTCGCCGTATGAGCAATCCCAACGATCTATCATCACTTGGGATTCTGAGCTCATGACCATGTGAGGAGTCACGTTCCATTGTGACTCACTACTCTCGAGCGAGAGTATGTCTGGTTTCTCCATGATGAAGGAGAAACGCTGATGAGTGGGCATGCTGTAAACCCCCATATGCAACTGGGGTGCCGCCTGCAGATTTGAAGGTTTCAAGGCAAAGACCATTAAGATCAATGCCAAGCTAAAAGGAGAGCCAAACAAGTTGAGCCCTCGAACACACCTCCGGTTTTCAAAACCGGTAAATACACGTCCCAACCATGAAAGCCTATCATCACCTCGTCCTTGCTCACGAACATCGTGAGTCACCTTGTCCCTCAGCACATATTCCAAAAAATCGACATACTCAACTGTTACTACTTTGAACCACCAATCTTGACCCAACCGACTAATACTTTTCGATGGCCAAAACCAACCACCGATAACAACTCTAGCAACTCGAAAACAACGCACTCCTTTTATTCGGAGATTTAACACACTTTTTAAGAAAATATCTGACTTAACTATTTGGAAACACCAACAACCGGGGGGGAGGGGAAGGGGAAGCCCGACACTAACTGGGGGGAAAGGGGAGGGGAGCCCGACACTAAATGGGGGGAGGGGGAGGGGAAGCCCAAAACAACCACAAACCTAACTTCAGGACTGTGCTTACAAGACATGAGGACGGGGATCGGGGACGGAAACCTTCGACGCAAGCAAACGATAGCCACGGGGGTAGAGAAAACTGACCAACACAATACCCTAGGAACACGAACAAGCACCACACAAACCTAACAAACCTAAAGCACGAACCAAATAGACCCAAACAGGGGAAGTAGGGAAAACTAAACTACAAAGCTACTGAAATCAGACAGGGGAGGGGATGACCTGCCCGCGGCGGCGGCGACCCGAGCGCACACCGGGGAAGGAGACACCAACACGTGGGGGAGAGGGAGGGGGAGACTCGACCGTGAAATAGGGGAGGGGAAGGGAAGGGAAAGACACACGCTACAACTAACACGAAAACCTTACGAAAAGACGCGAACAGGGAGACCTTGCCGGTGATGGCGCTCGCGTGCAGGCGTCGGCAAAGCTTCCTCAGGAGACACGACCAAAGAAGCACAAAACGAATGAAGGGAAGCGAACAGGGAAACCCACGAGAACGCTTCCTCAGGAGACACGAACCAAGAAGCACAAAAATGAACCAACAAGCAGAAGAAAAGTGGAAAAAAAGGGGGAAGGGGCTCGACGGCCACCGTGCCAAGGCGACGCTGGCGGTCGTCGAACCCCTTGGGGTTGAGGAGTTAGCCTAGGGTTTCGCTGGATGGAAGTGTGTTGAGAGAAAATCGGCTAGGGTTTTAAAGCATATGTTATTTGTAATACTATGTGTTTTTCACCATATTTTAGAAACTTATCACTTATTCTCATTAGATATAGATCAAACCAATCATAAAATTTCGGACCACGTTAGACCTTCTTGATTTTTTTTTACCTAAATTAGTACCAAATATATTTGATTCCGTATAGGTAAACATTATGAAACTTAGATTCTTGAAAAATTCACACTGAGACGAATCTTACAAGATTTGGTACAAATATGTTTTTCTTGTGAATTACCGTCAAAATAAGGTTAAAGTTCAATAATCCAACTTGAAGACTAGACCAAGTCTTACCAAATTAGATAAAAAAGATTCAAAATAAATTGTATCTTGATTAATTCAAATTAGATCACCTTATTAGTCAATTTGAACTATATCTTAATCAATTAAAAGTAGATCATCGACCTCATTAAAAAGACACGGTGAAGATAACATATTATAAGGATCTTTTCTCTTCTCCTTATTTTTTTCTTAACTTTTCTTATTTTTTCTAAATGTTTTTTCTTAACTTTTTTTTTGTAACTTTTCTTATCTTTTATGAATTTTCTTAACATTTTTGAAATAATTAATCTGAACTGCTGAACTTTACTTAATTTTTCTAGAAAATAAGCAAAAATAATAAAGTGAAGATATCAAGTCCAAAGCCACTAACTAGTTGCTGATTATAAAAAATGTAATTTTTTTCCTTACATCGATCTTAAAATTAATATTACAAAGACACAAAGAAAAAGTAAACAAACTATAATTTGTAATGGATAGGGGAAATGCTAAAAAAAATACCAAATCAATGGACAATGATGCATGTTTGCAAAGTTGTAGAGATTTGGTTTGTCATGCATGCTATAAATCTTAGAGGTAGGGATCAGGTGACAGATCACAGGGAATCTGCGCTCTCTCTCTCCTCTCTTTCTACAAATATGAATCAAAGAATATTAAACAAGTAAAGTATTTACTAAAATATGGACATTAGCATGAAATAGGGTGCTTAGAGGAGAAGCTGAGTTTACCAAAGCACTGAATATTCAGTCAAATATACAGTCACACAGCACACATAGTCACACATGCAGCTTATTAGAATTATTAGTGGAATATTGTATATCATGGAAAGGGAAATACTACTCTATCATATGATCTTCTTCATTAGATTAGGTAGAATGTCAAATCATGTATCCATATTCCAGTTCAGCAGCTAGCAGCCTAGCACTGACCTAAATTAAATGTGTTCTCTTGTTATTTGTTGATAGCTGAATCTGGTCTGCCTTTTCATGCTTCCCTTCCATTATGTTCACGTTTGGACCTTATCTTCTACTCCCTCTGTATTTTTTTTATCTTTCCTATTTTGACTTTGCACGTTTGCCAATGCACTTATTCTACCTTAAATATCTTTCATTACATATTAGTAAAAATTATAATAATTGAATATTAATAAACTACTCATTGAGACGAATCAAACAAGACCCCACATGACTATATTTTTTCTTATATATTGGGAAATAAATATAAATAATAATAATAATAATAAATAATAAATAATAAATAATAAATAATAATAATAATAAATAATAAATAATAAATAATAAATAATAAATAATAAATAATAAATAATAATAATAATAATAATAATAATAATAATAAATAATAAATAATAAATAATAAATATAAATAATAAATAATAAATAATAATTCTCTCTAATAATAATAATAATAACAAATAATAATAAATAAAATAATAAATAATAATAATAATAAATAATAAATAATAAATAATAAATAATAAATAATAAATAATAAATAATAAATAATAAATAATAAATAATAAATAATAAATAATAAATAATAAATAATAAATAATAATAATAAATAATAAATAATAATATAATAATAATAATAATTCCAAATGAGAAAGATAATAAAAAATAATAGAGTAATAAATAAATAAATAATAATAATAAATAATAATAAATAAAAATAAAAAATAATAAAAAATAATAAAATATATAAAAATAATAAAATATAAAAATAAATAAAAAAAAAAAAAAAAAAAAAAAAAAAAAAAAAAATAAAATAAAAAATAAAATATAACAGTTTAGTGAGTGTCCCAGGTTAGACATGATAATATTGTACTTAATTTCTTTTGTTCTTGATGTAGGAGTAGTTCGCTGGTTTACTTTGCTTTTTCTATTTTTTATTAGTAAGAAGAATTATAATTCAAGAGACCCTTGTCCTTCAAGTAGTCCTTTAATTTATATCAGCCTGGTTTACTTTGCTTTTGTTCCTTCCTAATCCAAGCATTTTATGTATGACACTCTCAGAAATCCTGAACACTTTAGCTCTGTTCTGTTCAACTTATTTTAACTTATTTCAGAAAAAATAAGATAAGATTAGATAAGATTAAATAAGTTGAATAAAACGGATTAACTATGTTAGACAACATTGATAAACTAGAATATAAGATAAGATAAGATAAGATAAGATAATATGAGTTCAGATAAGATAAAATAATATAAGAAAAATAAGTTGAATCAAACGAACCCGAAGTATGAATTCCCATAAGCACATAATTTATCAAGGTGACCCTTGCTTCATATGATAAGCTCCTAGAACTCCAACACAGAATCTTTTGTAGTAATTTGTCAGCTAGAATATCACACAGCTACTCTACGTAAGTTTTCTAGATGTCACAAGTTACCATAAATACCTAAATGGAAACTGACCCCTTTTAAACCGAGAAGCATTGAGAATGCTCACTCAGTCACTTGCACTTGCTCACTAATGTTCCCAAAGTACATAGCAATTTTCACATTATTAGCAAGAAACCAGAAAATCACTTGATAATATATGTCACTCTATTTGCCGTCCGTATTTAATAAACACTGCTCATATTTATATGTTATTAGTTTTCTTCTTTCTCCCTCTTCTACTTTTTCTTCCTCTTTTCTAACCAATCATAATCACCACCACTACCACCCCTGCAGCCCCCACCACTACCACCACCATTCCCCGCAAGTCTCCCCCCAAATTGTAATATGATTCATAAAATTATCATCTTACATTTGCAATTGGAGATGATCTGTCTAACTTGGAAGACATTCCATCTTCGCTGCTTCCCATAATCACTCACCAACACCTAATTTAGACCTGGCAAAGTTGGTCACGACCCGAAAAATTCGGTCTGAAATATCCGATCTGTGGTCCGATCTGGGTCCGAACCAGACGGTCCTAACCTTGGTCCGAATCCGAAACGATTCGGCCCGGTCAGAAATAATCTTGATCCGAAACTCATCCGAAATCCGAATGATCCGATATGATCTTGCCCGATCCGAAATCAATCCGATCCAAAGGTAACCCGATCCTAAAGCAATTAGAAATTATTGGCTTCCATTAGGCTTTGATCCGAAGTACCTGAGATTGACCCGTTTAAAAAAAAAACGATTATCACAAGTACTCTTTGGCACAAGTTTTGACTATGCAAATTAGTTATGTATACCTTTAGAAAGCACGAAGAGTCGCAATTCCATATATACATAACAAAAGCTCATAGTCAAAGAAACCATCAGACCAAAGGAGTAACAACTCCATACATAATAAAGATGAGACAATCTACCATCCGATCCACAAACGTCCGATCCGAAAAGCATCCAAATTCGATGATGTTCCGAAACATAATCCGAAATCCGGTCCGATCCGAAATGGTCTTGTCCGGTCCGAATATAACTTGATGCGAAAACGGTCCAATCTGAATTGGTCTAGTCCGAATCCGATCCGATTGGTCCGATTGCTAGGTCTAACCTAATTTCAAACCTAAATCAAACTAGCTAGCACACTAGTTATTTAAACACTAATTTAGAATGCAAAAAGGTCGCATCATTAAAAATAGGGAAATTTCTTCAGGTACCCTTGAGATTTGACGTAATTCTCAAATTACCCCTCACATTTGGGGAATTTCTCAGATACTCCTGAATTTTGTGTTTGGGCTCAAGATACCCTTACTAATGATGGAACCCTAACGCCATTAGTTTTTTTTCTCTCCCCTCTCCATCTTCATCTTCTTCATCTCTTCTCCCACCATCCTTCATTAATGACATTCTAAACTTTCAATTTTCTCCCTCTCCTCTCCATCTTAATCTTCCTAAATTCTAAAAATTAAAATACATCTTCCGCCATTTTTTTTCTTTCCACTTTTTCTCTCCCCTCATCTGCTGAATTTTTTTGGTGAATAAGAGGGGCTAAACCCCAAACAAGAAGAAAATAAAAACAACGAAACAACAAACTAACACAAAGAAGCTATACAAGACGAAAAGGAAAAAAAACTAACTACAGAACTAGAACCATTAAACATCAATCAACTGAAGCAGAAACCCGGCGAGCTCAAGTGAAATTTGATTTAGAGAAAATGAGCCCAAGGCATGCAATTTCCATCTCCCCAACACATGATTTGTGGTTTGTGGTTTGTGGGTTAAGCTTTTCTCTCTCCTCGAATATTAAACATAAAAGTTAGTCGCGTTTCTCCCTAACTCGTCGGAGCTTCGCCATGGGTTTTAGATGAGTAGAGAGAAGAAGTGGAAAGAAAAAAAATGGCGGAAGCAACAACATGGGTTTTAGATGAGGAGAGAGAAGAAGTGGAAAGAAAAAAATGGCGGAAGAACATGAAGATGGATTTTGATTAAATTAGAATTTAGGAAGATGAAGATGGAGAGGAGAGGGAGAAAATTGAAGGTTTAGAATGTCATTAATGGAGGATAGTGGGAGAAGAGATGAAGAAGATGAAGATGGAGAGGGGAGAGAAAAAAAAACTAACGGCGTTAGAATTCCGTCATTAGTAAAGATATCATGAGCCCAAACACAAAATCAGGGGTATCTGAGGAATTCCCCAAATGTGAGGGGTAATTTGAGAATTACGTCAAACCTCAGGGGTACCTGAGAAAATTTCCCTTAAAAATATCTATGCTCCCCCAAATCCTCCCTTTTGCCTTCTAACAACCGGACCCCCTCCGCAGCTCCCCAGCCCCCCTGCAGATCTTCTTCCTCCTGATTTTCACAACTTTTTCTTCAAAAAAAAAAAAATCAGTATGATTCACATGGAACTGAACCAAAAATTCGGTATACGAAAAAATGATTTGGTTCCACAATTTTATTTTCAATTATTATGACATTGTTGACCTTATTTGTTAGTATATTTTTATGGATTATAATTAATCTTTATTGAAGCCAACAATGTCATAATAAAGATTTTATGCAAACCATAGAAAAAAATGTTGGAATGACACAAGTAAGTTTGATGTTAACATTGTCATAAATTATTTTGCATTAAAAAAAATGCTCCAAAAACAATTTTCTTACTATAAATGAACGTATGCATAATATTGCTTCAAAATAGTTTTTAGATTGTAGGAGTAATGAATTTTTCTTTGTTTAGCTCAGTAATTTTTTATTATAAAAGCTAATGTCTAGTGTATTTCTTAAAATTGTTGTGTATTAGGGGCCCATTTTCTTACTTTTGCCCCGGGCCTAGAAATTCTCAAGAACGGTCCTGCCTAAGTGCTAACGAAAATAATAAACACATGACAATTAATAATTTGTCCCTTTGTCGAGAAAGCAACGTTGTGACAAAGTTTTACCCCCTTATCTTATTTTTAGCCCCTTTTTTGCCTCTCTCTTTCTTCCTATTTACGGCCGCTTCGGGTGATGGCTTTGGTTTTCCTTTTTGATTTTTTTTTTTTTAACACAACGTGACATGACCACAAAATGGCCGGCTATATATGATTTGAATGTGTTGATTAAACCAATCTGAAGTGATTTACAAGGATATGACAATTCCAGAAAGATCCAACCTCATATATGATCGATTATTACAAATACATGAGCACCACAAATGAATCTCTAATTCCCTCCTTACATTTATTGAACGTGAAAAAAGATTCAACGTTATCTTGCTAAATGATATCGGACGATGAAATAACTATTATTATCATCACCAATATCCAAATGCCTCTAAAAACAATTATTTCGCCTACCAAACAACTCATAAAATGAAGATATGTTCTTCTATCCGATCTACAAATAATTTCCAAATCTGATGTGGACGCATTGATTCTGTGATGCAGAATAAAAAAGAAGATTCCTTGTTGATCATGTGTGTAAACTTATTATAGGCTTAGTAGGAAGATTAGCCATATCATGCATACCTGCAAAAGGCAGTTATAACATTATGTGGTGCATGCAGCATGATTTGAGGCGAAATAGACTAAACAAACATTACCATAACAATAAAAATGATCAAATCTGTTGTTCACCCGTCTAATAGACTATAACAGAATATGTTTATGTTATAATTAGGGATGTCAGTGGGTAATGGACCCTACCCGGATTCGTGGATCCAGATCCGTTTTTAGCGGATCTGGATCCTTAAATTTTGGACCCTACGTATCCGGGTAGGATATGGATCCTAATTTTGGAAAACGGGTCTGGACCGGGTCCTAAATTATTACCCAGATACGGATCCATTACCCGTTTTTGAAAGTTATTTTAAAATATATAATTAAAAGGGTAAAAATTAATGTTAAACTCTTAATGTTATTTATGCTTGGATTTGTTATATTAAGGTTGAATACTTGCTTATTTCAACATCGACAAATGAAGATGTTAAATGGCGTTGTTTTGTTCTTTAAAATCTCTAATTATTGTGAAAATTAGGATCGTTTGAAGAAAATAGGTTAGGATCCGTTTTGGAACCGTTTAGGACCCGGATCCGTAGGATCCATTGAATCTGGATCCTCAATTTTATTACCCAGCGGATCTGGGTAGGATCTGGATCCTTGCCTAAAAAACGGATATGGATCTGGATTCTAGAGGACCCTGTCCAGATCCTACCCATTGCCATCTCTAATTATAATGGTAATGAATACATATAAATTTGTAATCAAAGTTTTATGTCTATGCACATGATGATAAAATTTCATATGAATGTACGCTAACTAACTCTTTTTTTTTCCGGGGGAAATGCTATAACTAACTCATTCCATAATAAAGTAGAATTCCCTTTATATTAGCACTCTATATATTACTCTCAATAAATCCAAAAACATAATTGGAACTTTCATGCAAATATTTCTTGTTTTAATTTCATAAATATATAATACCACTTCTAAAGTATAGTAATGGATAATATAAATAGTTGTGAATATAAAAAGGTATTCAAGGATAGATTTTGGCATGAGACTTTCTTCATTAACTACGACCACCATTTATTATTGTCTAGTAGATGAGACATAATGGTAGTTTTAGGGGTTACATATGCAATATGGATAATATAAGTTCAAATTATAGATATTAAATATTCAACAATATTGAGTGACGAGTAATATTCAATAAAATGGATCATGTCGATTAATCAGATAAATAAGTTTTAGCACTTATCTATAGTTCTGTAAAAAAAAAAACTTATCTATCGAAGAGATTTCAGAGGGATAATAAAGCCCTAATTTTATTTATCCTATAGCAAGAATAGCATCATGTACACATGATTTTCCATGTATATATGGTATAAGGTTACACATTAAGTTAATGTAATGATCAGATGCTCTATAGTAATTTTCTCATGAGAAGTCCATATGAATTTGTGGAGGATGACTGTATGAGGCTCTTTGTTAGCCAAAACTAATCTATTTATGCATCCCTTTTTCACCAAAAAAAAAAGTCCATATGAATTTTCCTGGAGATTGGAAACTTTGATAACGCTTCCACCAGTTCCATGCAAAGCTATAATGTTAGAAGTCATGAAGCATATTTTATTATATTAGTACTGTAATAGCTATAAATCTATACGGAGGGTAGTTGACAAAGGCCCCGTTCTTTTGGACTGAACTGAACTGAACGGAACTGAAATGTGAGAGACTGAAATGAAGAGAGTAATCGAACTGAACCGAACCGAACCGAACCGAACTGAAAATGAGTCCAAAAGAACAAGGAAAGATTCTTTGGATCACGTGCAAAAATTCTAGTATTCATGAAATCCTATATCAAACAGCATTCATGGCCTGAGTCATACAATTGGAGTAATTAACAAAATATCTCATGCATGCAATATATGGTAGGAGTAGTTAGCTGTTTTTGGCAGATTGACAGCCTTTAAATCATTGCTGCTATGGTCCCCTTGATGTATCCTTGATTTCTTACTAACAAGTAACAAATCAGTTAAAAACCTCAACTTTGAATTTCTAAGTGATTTACTTTTCATGTTGGAAGCAAAGCAAGATATCAACACCTCTCTCTTTTTCTCTCTTTCAAACCCTAGCCTCCCCTACCCCTTCTTCATCAATTAGGGGCTGCCATGGATGATTTCATCCATGGTAAGCCCCTTTTTCCCTTTTATTTTCAGTTTTTAGTTTATTTTCTTGTTTTGTTTAATAAATTAGTCTCTCTTTATGAGATTTTCTCAAACCCTGTTATGGGGTTTTTTGTTTCTGTTTTGGAAATCTCCTTCTCCCCTATGGGAGTTGTGAGTATGGTTCTTTTGTTTTTAGGTATGAGAAATTATTCTCATTGGTTGAAGTTCGAGACTCAACATGAAGGTATTGGAATCTCGGATGCGGTCAACCTGACTCGATCAAGAATGTTCTTCCCAAACTATATCAGAATGATAGACTTCCTCATCGATAGCTGCTTGATTCAGCAAATACAAGGGGGCTGCGCTGTATTGCTCGATCTGGTTCATTGTAGTTTCTTCGAAGACGAATTTGATTTAGTCTTGTTTAATTGTATCTTGTTTTTCTTTAATGCCTATTGTAGATGCCGTTTGGCCTTCAATTAATGAAATTTCTCTTTCAAAAAAAAAAAAAGTAACAAATCAGTTGGCTGTGGATTGGCATCCAACACACAAATCTTCCTATGCCATCTACTATCTCCATTTTATATTAATCCCAGTGTGTGGATTTCTATGCTATTCACACTCTTCTTTCACCATCTATCATAACTTATGCATAAGGACAAACATAGTTATATAAGATCTTATTAGATTAGTCTCGATATATAAATTTAAAATATCAAAATTTTATAACATTTGCTAATAAATAATTAGAGATATTAATGATAAGTTGTACGTTGGGGCTTGTTGAGCCTAGGGGTGCTAATCGAGTTGAGCAGCTCGAACTCGACTCGGTCAAAACTCGGTGAAAGCTCGACTCGAGTTAGCTCGAACTCGCTCGATTGAGCTCGAAACTCGATAACCTTGCACATAGGGTTGCACAAACCGGTCCGGACCGGAATTTGGACTGGACCGGACCGGAATCCGATCCGCCGAAAATCAGGATTCCGGTCCACCGGTCCGGTCCAAACCCGAAAAATTCCGGTCCGGACCGGTTGGACCGAAATTTCTATTATTTTAGTAAAAAAAAAAGTTTATATGTTAAAAAAAAATTAAAAGGTAGAAAGTTAGAAACTTAAAAACCTACTAGTTATTCTTTTAGGATTATTGACATTAAAATTATTAATGTATATAATTTATAAATATATTTAAATAAAATATAAAAAAATTCCGGTCCAAGAGGTCCAGACCGGACCGGACCGGAATTTTTCCGGTCCGGTCTCGGTCCAAGAAAACCCCGGATTTCGGTCCACCGGTCCAGCCGGTTCCGGTCCGGTCTGGTCCGGTCCTGGACCGGTGCACACCCCTACTTGCACACAACTCAATTGTTTTCAATAAATTTCTCTTTGAAATAAAGAAATACATTAACACTCTTTAAAAATAAATTGATATAGTATAAAACGAAAAAAAATTGTAAAGAAAATAAGATATGAAAATCAAATGCCGAGAATTCAAGGTGAATCGAAACTTTAAACGAGCTGCTCGTGAGCAACTCGAAACTTAGCGAGCACGAGTTGAGCAACCCTCTGCTCGTGATCGACTCACTCGATTATCACCCCTAGTTGTAAGGGTGTAAGTTATTTGGTTAAAAACCGAAAAGCAAACCAAACCAAACCGAATTAATAAATTGGTTTCGTTTTTTTTTTAAATTCGGTTTGGTTTGGATTGGAAATTTTTCATTTTTCCGGTTTTCGGTTTGGTTCGGTTTTTATTTTAAAAAACCGAAAAAAACCAAACCAAACCAAACCGAAGTTTGCCTATCCTGTATGGGCTTTGATGTTTTTATCAATTATTTTTAGTTCTAGTACTTCAATTTTAAGCTTTAGTTGAAATTTGAAGTAATTCTTCTATGTTTGGTGATTTGAAACTTGATAATTTTCGTATTATTTGTAAGAATTGGAAAAAAAAATTTTGCATCATAAAAGAATTTCGATTTTTTGGTTTGGTTTGGTTTTGGTTTTGTAATTTCGGTTTGATTTGGTTTGGTTTGGGACGAATTTTGGTTTGGATTTGGACTTGAAATATGAAAATCGAATTTATTTTGGTTTGGTTTGGTTTTGCCCCAAAACCAAACCAAAAACCGAACTTACACCCCTACCTAATTGGGCCTTTGGGTGAGTGACCCTGTGCGAGGGCAGCCCAGAGAAAATTCTTCTTACCATGGGTTCTTGAAAGGGGGCCCAAAAAAAAAATCTCCTAATATTATACTTCTATTATCATAATAATATCATATATGCTACTCTATTAACTAAGATAACTACATTATCCTCAACAATAACAAAAGTTGGTAAAGTCATTGAGGTTGGCTCCCAAAACCTTTGTACTAAGTGAGAAGATTTAGGAACAAATGAGAAGATTCTTAAAATGAGAAGGATGAGAAGGATTATATTGCATAACTTTTGGTATTAAATGTGCAACTTTTTTCTAACAAAATGTGCATCTTATATTTCAACAACAAATACTTGCAGTTTGAAAACTGTAATATACGTATTTAGTTCAAAAGATATACACATAACTTTTGTCTTCGTTCATTCTCATTTTAAGAAACTTTTTGTTGGAAATCAAGTTCATGTGAAAGCTTCTTCACATGAGAAGTGAGTAAGACTTTTGACTCAAAGTGAGAAGTGTTACAACTCTATCAAAGAAGTGATGTGACTACTCTAATTCATTCTCATTTTTCACCTGAAATCCCCTGCTCACTAGATATTGACTTTATCTATACTACTTATATACTAAAACTAGAGCCACTTAGCCATTAAAGTTGACTTACCTTCCAAAGTTCCCTCCTAAAGGTACTCCTAAGTACATCAAAATTTAATAAATGACTGCATTGATCAGAATATAAATAACAAGGATCTTATTACTTACTTCCATGGGCATTATTATTTAATGTGTTTGCATTGAATATTTTGATTTTGTTTAATTAATAACCAATTTTCCAGTAATTCAATCTAAAGTTAGATTATTTTCCTCAAAAATTAGAACATGCAATGAGCATTCCTCGAGAGTGACCTAATCACTTCAAGACAAATTAAAGGAGTAGAAAAGTATGATCAATAAGTACATACTTCCTCCGTTCCATAATCAGTGAAACACTTACTATTTTAGAACGTTTCAAAATAAGTGAAACATACCTTAAATGGAAAAAAGAAAGTGACAAAATGACAAGAGTACCCATCACAAACTTGTGTGGTTTGCTTTTCTCTCTCCTCCTTTTGATAATGAAAAGGGTATTTTATGACTTTTTGGCTTTTGAAAGTGATGTTTATTAAATCTTGTGCCCAATCCCTATGTTTCACTTAATGGAACGGAGGAAGTATAGAATATGACAAAATTTTGACCAAGGTGTGCTCTCTAGGAAGTAACTAATAACTGATAAGCCAAAGTTTGAAACCTTGTTAATCATTGAAGAGCATCTCCTTTATTTTCTCTTTCCTGAAGGAACCTATTGAGAGAAGAAAATGAGAGAATATAATAACATTATAATAAGGAAAAATTTCAAAAAACTACCTTTTATAACAAAAAAATTTCAAAAAACTACCTTTCAAAAATTATTTTTCAAAAAACTACCTTATACAACACATTTTTTTCAAAATACTACCAATTGACTGCTAAATGAGGGTTTAACCACCCGTGACGGGTTCATATATAGCTACTTATTGCCTTGATCTCACGGCTCAGGAACCGCTGACGACCCACATAGGGTGCCAAACTGGCTAGGGGTGTTCATAAATATCCGATCCGGGCGATCCATGATCCGGTCGATCCGATCCGATTTTTCGGATATCCGATCCGCTTTTTTAGTTTTCGGATATTTCGAATCGGATGTCCGAAATTTTTTTGATCGGATACGGATCGGATATTTTTATTTTCGGATATCCAAAACATGGAAATTTTTCGATTTTTCCGGATATTTTCGGATATCCGATCCGAAATATCCGTTTTCAAGGTCGGATATCCGAAATATCCGATGATCCGATCCGATCCAAAACATATTTTATGAACTTTTCCTTTGAAAATTTCATTTTTTTAGTTTTCGGATATCCGATGATCCGATCCGAAATTTCGGATATCCGATCCGATTCGAAATTTTTCGGATCGGATTCGTATCACATTTTTCCCGATCCGAAATTTCGGATCGGATCGGATATCCGAAATGAACACCCCTAAAACTGGCCCTCATTTTATTTTCTTTTTAACGAGCACGCCTTCCTGCTAGCTTCTCTCTCCTCCATTTTTGTTCTTCTCTTTTTTATTTATTGCCCCACCGGCAACAACACCTAGGGCCGCTGTTATTTAAGAGTTAACGTCAACAAAAAAAGTCAAATGGTAGTATATTGAAAACATTATGTTATATAAGGTTGTTTTTTGAAAGAAATTTTTGTAAGGTAGTTTTTTGAAAAATTTATGTTATAAAAGATAGTTTTTTGAAAATTTCCCATATAATTAAAAAATTCACCAAAAACTTCTTGGATGAGGGTCCTTTAGGATGTACCTCAACGCAAAGTTTTTACCTAACCTATAATTATTGAAGCGCATCTCCTTTATTTTTCTTTACTTTAGGAACCCCTAAAGAAGCATTAATAAACATTCTCTAAGTGACTGATTTTGCAAGTCCTATTAGCTAATTATTAATGAAACAATATGTGATTTGTAGGTTTTATGGACACTAAGCTAATAGAGTATTACTAGAAGCCCACATGCTGCCTTTATTTAGTCGCGGAATGATAATTTCAAAGACGCAACGGAGAGTTGTTGTATAATTGACTAGCCTTATATGCACGTTATGCATGCGTAGAATGTAACTGCTGCGTAAGTTTTTTAGTGATCGATTTTTTTTTTCTTTTCAGATTAGACTACTACAGTTTATATATTCTGTTTTTAAGTATGGGTATATTGGTAAAAAAGGGTGGACACCAAAGTACTCAAGAGTTCACATATATAATAGAGATGCAATTCCGGGTGATGAAAACAACTATGATGATATCTCGGTTTAGTTACTGTGGTATATATCTATGGTGACATTTCGGTTGGTTTGATTGTGACTCAAATAACTCAAGTATATTAGACGATTGTACTAATGGGGTGTACCAATTGCACCTTCCACGAATAAGTCTTGAACGCTTGCATCTTTACTCTATATGAAATTTGTTTTCTCTCTTTCTCTTTCCTATCACATGGATTCACTATCCGAATCTCTCTTCTATGTTTTTGTGCCAAAAGAAATACTAAACTAACTGTGAAAAAGAGGTAGATGTATGTTGCGTTTATATTCTCTATCGTATATATGGGAATCCTTAGGACTTTGTGTCCACCCTTTTTGATCAATATACCTCTAACTAGAAAAGAAAACTAGAACACCTACCACTCTATTAATTTAAAAATAAAAATGGGAAAACCGATCTAACAAAATGCAAAACAGTTACCACTCATCCTTTGACTTCGCACGCATAGAGTGCACATAAGGCTAGATATATCTGCCTATTTATTCTCATCATATCTTTTAATTGGGTAAATAGAAAAAGAACAACTGTCTTCGAAATATATTTGATTAGCAGGAGATAAGCTATGCTGTGCGTATATTTGGATTTTCATGGACCTTCCCAATTTTCTGCCATTATATTCTATCAAAAATTTGGCCTTTCGATGTCAAAAAAAATAAAAAATTGGCCTTTTTGTTCAAAGATGCACAAGCAAACAGACCATAGGCATGATACATCATCCAAAAGGAATACGTATGTATTTCTTATCTGTATGTTTAACTGCCAATGGATCTTGGAATAAATCCTCAACATGTGCACTATATTTGAGCTTGTACTCCCACAACTCTCTCCAGTCACGTTGTTAGATTTATCTTCAAAAGCTTTCTCCTACGTCTAATCGTCCATGTGTTTCAATTGTATTTATTATGAGGGACTACTTGAGGTCATACTCAAAAGTGAAATAAAGCTACTTAGCCTTTAATTATTGATAGTGATAGTATGCTATCAATATCAATAATTTATGTAATTTTGGACTTTCTTAAAAATGACATATCATGCTCTCTCTAACGGTAGCTAATCATGGTTTCATCCTAGATCTCAGACCATATTTATGTGGAGAATAGAATAGCAACCACGCCATATATATGCAACAATTGATGATACATGACATGTTATATGTGGATGTGGATTTTTCTCACAACAAGATGCCATGCAAGTACCCCTAGAAAAAATGTCATGCAAGTAAAATATTTTGTTATTCTGATTTGATCTGATAATAATCCGAATTCTTAAATTGAGACTAATTTACTTAAAATATGAGTACTATACTTAAAATTATGTTCAAAAAATCCCATAATAAGAAGCGTAATATGTGGATATTAGCCTTATTATGCATGTTTTTCTACTTTAAATGGAAAGCAGAATTATGTTAAGATATAAAACTGCATATGTGGAGCACATACATAAGGTCAAAAGCGTCCACTCAAATCCTTAAGAAAAACAAAGGAAGTATATGATGGCAAAAGTCATATCATGACAAAATGTAATGAAATGTTCATGATACCCTCCTATTAATTAGCACAAAACAACTTCTTGCAGGTAAAAATTGTGTAAAATACCCAATAGTCCGATAGCATATTACTGAAACTCCATGTGTATGTTAAGAAAACGTTCCAAGTACATTATTTTCATCATACACTAAAACTCCAAGTACCAAGGAAAACTTCTCAGCTTCTTTGTATTATATCCCTAGAGTTTAACATAATTTGCTTTTGTTTAAGCAAATTGGTTTATATGTTAATTGGATAAAATAACTACATATCTAAAGCAAGCTTATTATACAAGAATGATCGAAGAACAAACCTGCATATGAAAGGACCAGCCGATCTTTATTAATCACATGCATGAAGAAACTACACTCATCAATTTGTCTTGCAAGTGACTTGAATCGACCGACGTCGCATCACTAACCTACAACAGCAACATCAACACAATATAATTTGTGGAGTTGGGCTATGCACCTATGATCTAATTATTATGTGGGAAAACAAAATAGAAGGGTTGTTAAACTTTATTGTCTTTACTAACAATAAGCAAAGCCAGTAGTAGTGATGTACACTTTGTCTTTGAAAAAAATTTAGTGTGGTTTAGTGTTTTCCTTAGCTTAATCTAACTCCAGGAAAATTTTCTTTTAAAAGAAATACACTTTTTTCGAATTTAAGACCATTATAAACCCATGTGTATAATATACTCATTACAGGTTTAAGGACATAACTACCCACTGGATCAACCAAGTTTTATCCATGATTCAAGAAAGAAGGCAACAGGGAAAAAATTTACCTCACAATAGATCACATAAATCCATCTCTGATTAACTTTAGAGGAAACACAACTAACAACATCAAGACCTTCTTTATCTAACACCTTGAGTGCTCTTGAAAGAGGGTACGGACCTTCTTCTTCAACACCAGCAGCAATCTCAATCTGAAGTGTTCTTGAAAATTTGTGAATGCTCACATTATAATCACCTGTATTACTATTACTACTTCTTGAAGTAGTAGAAGTCATACTACTTGATGATGAGCATCCTACATCTTTAGTAATTACTTGGTTTTCTAAAGAAGAAAATGATTCTTTAAGCTTGTCTCTTTTATCTCCTAGCTCCTTAACATTGTTCTCCAAGTCTTTAATGTACCTTGTAGCCTCTGTTACGTGATCCGATACCGATCTTTTCCCCTGAAAATTAGATACATCACCATCAACATACAGCATTGATCTTAAACCCGTAATTTGCATAATTGAAAGAGAGAAGCATTTCATTTATTGATGTAACAGCGAAAACACTCAATCTCCTATTAAAACGTCTAACATAAGCATTTCTTTTAATATAGACTTAGACAACTTTTTTACATATGTATTTTTTTTAATGTAACTAATAGATGCTTCAGAGTTCAGACCATCTAAGCCAAGAATTTGTTGAAGCAAGAGTAGAAAGTTAAATTACTATATTACCCATTAACCACAAATCCCCTCATTTTCTCATATTTTTTTCCTTTATTTGGGGTATTTTTTTCCCTGCTGCATTTGTTCCTTCCTAAGGAATTGGGGTTGGCTCGTGGGCTTTCCCATTTCCCCTAGCAAACCAAGCAATTTACTTCGGATTTAAGGGGAGAGTTGGGGGCTTGTCTGGCTTGTAATGGGTCTCTGGGTCGGGGTCCTCATTTCTTCTTTATCTATATAACAAAAAATTTGTTCCTTCCCTAAAAGTAAAGAAACAAAAGAGAGAAAGAGATTCAAAGGAGTAGAATTTACCCTAATATATTCCATGGGAAGGAGGGAGCGGAGGGAAGAGTGAAGAGTGGACATTTCTTGCCTTCTTTGGCGTTCAACTTCTCGATGAATATCCTTCTTCTTAGCAATATCATTACCACTAATCTCACCTTCTTTACCAATGGTAGATTTTCCGGACCGCGGTTTTCGTGGTTTTGGGCTCTTAAGATTTGAATTAACGGCATTGTGAGGCTGATGAAGAAGGTTAGTTGTAGTAGTAGTAGTAGGAGGAGGAGGAGGAGCAGTAGGAGCATGCTGGTCAACTTTATGGTGAAAATAATAATTATTGCTTGTATTAGTATTATTTTCCAAATTATTGGAAGATTGGAAAGACAACTCACAACTTTGATATGGAAACATGGAGAATAATTTAGAAAATTATTTTATGATGAAGATTAAAGATTTGGTTCAATGGATGTAGAAAAGTGAAGAAGATTTGGTGGTTAGGGTTTGATGATTTGAAGAGATCTTTGATGAAGTGGAGATTATCCCTGGCAAATCTCACTTTGCAAGCATAGAGAATATAAAAAAAAGGAGAATACTTTAGGTTTAGTTTAATTAATTAAGATTAAGAAATAATAATGGTGATAAAGTAGCAAGCGCAAACTAATAAATTCCAAAAACGAAGTGAAGAACAAGAACAAGAAGAAGAGGAGGAAGACAGAGAAGGAAAGGAAGAAAGTGGTGTATTGTTTTAAATAACAAATTCATCCATTTATACATCAAACTTTATGGACGGTGGGCCTAGAGCTGTCTTAATGAACAAGGGTAATCTCTCAAATGGGTACTAGTTTCTCATTTATTAATGATTTGCAGTAATAATTGAATAATTACATTTTATATTTATTAACAGATCTGGTTTGATCACTTAAGGGATATTCTTGTTGCTATATAGAAGTATTTTTTAATTTGCTGTTTGCACCAAAATAAAAATTGTGTTATGGTACTTCATCAATATGATGTCCTTACTATAAGTGATGTACATACTATATGTCTGTATGTGTGATAGTTATGGTTCCTCCATATATATTTTTAAGTCCTCACTGTAAGGGATGCACTTACTAATCACTATGTCTGCCTGAAATGTTAGTATATAGATTTCATCTCTAATTTTATACATTCCTCTCATCTCCTAATAATTACCATGTTGATATATAGTTTTCATTCTAATTTTATCCTTTCCTCTCATCTCCTAATCTATACTAATATATTAAAAGGCGTTCTTGAACAAGAAATGTCGGCACGTGGCGCTTTTCCTTAGGATGTTTCACTCAATGTAATCCACCTACAATTAAAATAAAATAGAAAATGCATTGTATAAGATTTGATCCGGTGATTTCAAGTTTATGGACTAAAATCTTAGCCACTAAACCAAGTGACATTTGGTAATATCATTTTAAAGTGAAATATTAGTAAATGAAAGTTATATATAATTAACCGGGGCATAGCACGGGCCATAAAACTAGTTAGTAATTATTATGCATTTAGTCATAACTTCAAAATTCTCCCTGCTTCTATTTTCTCAAAAATCCTAGTTTTTTTTTTACGGACTACAGTGGTAGCCTATTTTTTATGTTAATTAAGTTTTTCTACCTAATCTATTCCTATTTAATTTACATACTTTTCTTTTTAGTCTGTTTTTGTTTAACTACACCCTAATACTTTTTCTATTTTTGGTTGTGTGAGGTACAGTGTCACAACAAATGTCAGTTTTATCTTCAATTAATTGAATTAAAGCAAATTCTAATTTAGTACCACAATTGATCTACAAAGCTCTTGTAGAAATTTGAATCAATTATAATGTACGATGTGAGATAGTGTTTACATAACCCTTGAACAATTGTAGTTTGCCAAAGTAGAATTACATTTGATCCAATATGATATGTATTTGTTAGTTATGCTTTTATTTTAAAATCTATGAAAATTATAAGACAATTTTCCCTTAATCTACCTTTATTTGGAGATAGATATCATGGATTCCTTCATAGATCAGTATAATGTCCAAAAGATAATATAGTCAATATTACTATTAGGAAGAGGGGTTAGGGTAACTTTTATCCTTTCATTCTTTTTGTGTTACTCAATGTAGTTTATTCCCTTCATTTTCTTGAGTTATACTAGAGGTCAATATTAGAAACTCTTTTACCACATTTTGAACGTTAAAGCTTGAAATATGAGAAGCGAATAAATAGATTATAAAGACCAATATATGCATTTAGGTCTTGTGTAAAACTATTTCTAACAATATTAATTAGCTGAAATGCAGCAAAATTCTATTACCAAAAATATGAAGAAAAAAAAGCTTCTCCGAAAAATTGTTATAAGTATAGTACACATGAATTCCACGTATAAATGATAAAACATTAATTCATAGTAACACTATTAAAGGATCATATACTCATATATAGCCATCTACACACACACATATGAAATTAGCATTCAATTTTTTTATGATAAGTAAAAACTTTTATTTTATGGAACAAAAAAAATTAGCATTAATTCTATTCTATGATATGCTATAAAAAGTGACCATATAACCATATAACATGTTCAGAAATCAAATTATATAATGTCACAAAGTCTAACCTCAAATGCACAACTCCATATAGATGCATGCAGAGCCATCTATATATTAGGGCGTGCAAGGAAACCAACAACACATGGCCTCTCATCTCAAGGGGCCCCAAATTATGAAACTTATTGTTTATTTTAGTCACATGATTGATGATCTTAATACTCAAGCTTTTAAGTACTTTTTTTTACGCTTAAAATTAATATTATATGATAATTTTTTAAATAATAAATACTTTTATTTTATAATTATGCATAATAATTTAACTTAAGGGACTAATGTCAATTATTAGCACATGACCTTCATTGTTTTTAAGACGACTCCGAATGCATGAGCCGTAGTTCAAAATTGATGCTTCCACTTAAAATGTCCATAAGATATTTGTCATGATCCTATCTTTTATAGATTTGTTGTATCGTACATACATTATTATTTTTATCACTTGATCAATCATCAATATATGTAACTTTACATAGTAAAGCTTGGTGTAATAGTAAATATTTGTATTTTACAACCTTAAGTATACGGTAGGCATGTTAACCCCAACACAAAGTAGGCTAACTTGTTAACAACCTTGAGTGCTTGTTTGGTTACAAGTAGATATATACATGGGGGAAGTACATACAATTCTTACAAATTGCATATGTTGTTTGTTTGGCGAATAAAATGAGAAAGTGGGAAGTGACTTGCATATCCTTTCCTTGTTTTGAGACTTTCCCAAGTCCAATGCATTGTCCATAGTGATAAAAGTAAAGGTGAAGATACTATTTATAAGTCTAGTAAGCCGATACCTATTAGCGAGTGGTATTAAGATGGAACCTAACTAGGCTTGTGGTTGCTCTCTATTTCTTCAAGGTCTATAAATAGTGACCCATTCTAATAATACTTTTGAGATTACAAATAGGACGATGATCTTTTATTTTGGTTATTGTTAAGAGAATTGAGTGGAAAAAGATTGTGAGATGATATTGATAATGAGAAAAAGAGAATCACCTAAGTGGTATTTTATGATCATAATGGGTGCTTTAAGAGGTTTAGAAGGAAGGACAAAGTAAAAATAATCCCAAAATGTAATATTTCCCATAAATCCAAAAAAGGTTAAACATATACTCTCCTGAGGCCTGAACCAGTAACATAACTAGTGGTAGATGGAAAACACACGTTGGTACCCCTAAAAAAAAACACGTTGGTACCCCTCAAAAAAAACACGTTGGTACATAAGTTTTTTATTGTTGTAAAAAAATTAAGAAACATAAGTTATTTACACAAGATGGGACTGAAAACATCAAAGACAAACCTAACCCCATCTCTACCAAACTGGAGATTGAGTTCACCATCTTTCTCTGCGCCTTTATTCCGGCAGAATTCCGTGATGACTGGTCTGTCTTGGTGGGGAGTGTATAGCATGTAGTTAACCAAAAAGTCAAAATCTCACATCCCAATGCTTATGGAGTAGTAAAAGGGTTGCAATCAATTTTTTCGCTTAATTCCTAGCTATCTTTTTAAATATTAGTCCCATTGTCAAATCTCACGTGGTTGAAATCCATCCAGAGCAGCAGCAATTTATACAGGGACCACGCCATTTAACTGTTCTTCAGCCAAAGAACTAAAGAGCAACAAATCACTCAACTTATACTAATTCATCATGCTGATTATATATATTATTGCATATGCTGTACCTAAGTCCTTTTCTGATATGATGCGTCTTTTTACTTGAATCAACTAAATATATTTACACTTTATTATGTTCTTTGACATTCTTTTGTAAATTCTGCGTAAGGAAAAATTAAATATGGTTATGCGAGATCTTGTTAGATATGTCTCGATATATACTTTTAAAATATCAAACTTTCATGATTTTTATTTACAGGAAATTACATATATGGATGGATGAAGCTATGCATTGGCAAGCATGTTCAAATTAATAATTGTGTCAAGTATCTAGCTCGGACAGTTTATGAAATAGTTGTAAGATGTAAATCTGCAGAAATCAAATAACTTAACTTGAATTACAAGAACAAGTTGCGCCGTGGTATGATGGCCACTGCCTTAGAAACGAATTTCGCCACCACCGGTGCAGATTCACGATGACGTTCGTCCCCCAAGGTTCACACAACTATCTCTGACTCCGTGTACCCGGTTTAAAGATTAGTATTTTTCAAGAACTGCTCAAGTCTCAGAGAGAATAGGGTAGGCTTGTGTTTTAGGGTTAGAGAGAATAATAAAATCATGAACTCGGTTTTAGGATGAAGTATTTATATAAAATATAAAAAAACAAGCAACACGAAACACGAAATCCGAAAACCGCTGAAAAAAGAGTTCGCCCAGGCGGGTCGGGCGGAGACCGCCCGGTCGGGCCCGCAAGGAAAAACCGGGCGAAGAACAAAACCTCATCTTGCCCCGTCGGGCGAAGCAAACCTGGCTGAAGACTCGTCTCGCCCGGGCGGGTGGGGGGGACCCTCGCCCGGTCGGGCGCGACGAACCAGATTTGAAATTCGTGTTCACTTGGATGTTATCCAACAATCCCCCACAAACGCGAAGTTAGGAAAACAAGAAAGGAGAAATGAGCAGTAAAAGGAAAGTTTAATACTTACATACTAATGTCCAAGGATTGAACTGACATGTTAGTGAGATGGGGTGTACCCTCACCTACAAGTATCCTAAGATTGAACTTGCAGGAGAGAGGAGAGATCTGATAACACATATCTTACTTTCATAGCTTGAGAAACACTGCGTTATCCACTGAATTGTCCCATGAACAACATACAACACAGTTGAACATACAATTCATTTTACCTCCAAGACACATCACATGTCTTTCAAATGATGGTGAACATTACACAGTTCAACAATCCTGGCCATCACCCTGGGATTACAAAGAGTGCTCTAGATTGCCTACAAGTACGACATTCGACAGAAGGAGGCCATCCCTTCACACTCATCCACGATGTTCTATTACGTTCAAATAAATTGAATCAGCCGTAAAGGCCATAGAAACATCCTGTCCATTACGCTCAATTAAATTGAATCAACCAAAGGCCATGGACACCAGATCTCAAAATATACACATGCAACCTGTTCAACAAGAACCACTCAAATTAGAGTACCGAGTATATTAATGAGAAATCATAAATGAGTTCAACATAGAATTCAAGAATGCAATAACCTACAAAGGCTTTAAACCCATTCCTCCTGAAAATTCTAATATTAACTTCCTGTTCAATCCTTTAGTAAAAGGATCAGCTAGATTCCATTCAGTTCTCACAAACTCTAGAGAGATGACACCATTCACAATAAATTGCCTCACAGACTCATGTCTGACTCGAATGTGCCTTTTCTTGCCATTATAAATAATGTGGTTGGCAACCCCTATCGCAGCTTGTGAATCACAATGAACCGAAACAGAAGGAGCTGGTCTCCCCCACAAAGGAATGTCTGCCAACAGGTTCCTAAACCAATCAGCCTCTTGAGTAGCAAGATCCAAGGCAATGAACTCAGCTTCCATAGTAGATCGAGCTATACATGTCTGCTTTGCAGACTTCCATGATACTGCACTTCAATTCAAAGTGAACACATACCCACTGGTAGAACTCACCTCATCACTGTCAGTCACCCAATTAGCATCACAATACCCTTCTAGGACAGTTGGAAAACCCACAAAGTTTAATCCCCAGTCCATGGTTCCTCTTAAATATCTCAATAGTCTTTTAAGAGCTTTCCAGTGATCCAAACTGGGATTATGAGTGTACCTGCTGAGCCTACTCACTGCATAGGCAATATCAGGACGAGTACAGTTCATCAGAAACATCAAACCACCTATAACCTTCGCATACTCACCTTGTGACACACCATCACCATTATTCTTGAGTAATTGAACACTAGAGTCATAGGGAGTCCTGACTGGAGGATCATCAAAACAGTCAAATTTCTTTAACACTTTCTCCACATAATGAGATTGAGACAATGAATAGCCCTTAGGAGTCTTAATAACTTTTACCCCTAATATCATATCGGCTACACCCAAGTCCTTCATCTCAAACTTAGAAGACAAGAATCTCTTAGTTTCCTCTATGGCATCAAGACTTGCACTAAACAGAAGCATGTCATCAACATATAAGCATATGATTACGGAATCAGAGCCCTTTACCTTTGAATACACACATGCATCTGAACCATTCACAGCAAATCCAAAACTAATGATAGTCTTATGGAATCTTTCATACCATTGTTTTGGAGCCTGCTTGAGGCCATAGAGAGACTTCTTCAGCCTGCACACCTTTTGCTCCATCCTTGGCAATGCACAACCAGGTTGTTGTTCCATATATATTTCTTCATCGAGATCTCCATTCAAGAAGGCTGTCTTCACATCCATCTGATGCACAAACAGGTTAAATGAAGAAGTTAAAGCAAATAAAAAACGAATGGTAGCAATTTTAGTCACAGGTGAATAAGTATAAAAATAATCCACTCCAAATTTTTGAGTGAATCCTCTAATAACCAGTCTTGCCTTGAACCGTTCCACGGTCCCATCAATTTTCAACTTCCTCTTGAAAATCCACTTGCAGCTGATTGGCCTATTCCCTTTAGGCAAGTCTACAAGTTCCCAAGTGTTATTCGCCATGATGGATTCCAACTCATTGTTGACTGCTTCCCTCTAGAAACTAGCATCCACAGAACTCATGGCTTCTTCAAATGTCTTGGGATCCTCATCCACCATAAATAATGACATATCCATGACCTCTGAAGTTTCAAACTCGGACATAAATGCAATATTGAAATCCGGACCAAAACTTGATTCCACCCTTTGCCTTTTACTTCTTCTAGGCTCATCTGACTGATTTACCTCACTTGAAGTAACCAAAGGACCTACATCACCAGACGGAACCCCCACAATGGGAGCATTTTCACTATGCCTAATTTTCTTCAAAGGAAATACCTCTTCAAAGAATTCTGCATCTCGAGCTTCACACACATACCTATCATCCAACCTCAAAAACCTACAGGCAGCACTATTTTCAGCATAACCAATGAAAACAACATCAAAGGTCCTGACTCCTATAGTAGTCCTCTTGAACGAAGGCATACCCACCTTAGCTAGACACCCCCACACTTTCATGAACTTCAGATTTGGCACAAAACCTCTCCATAGCTCAAATGGAGTCTTGTCTAACTTCTTATGAGATACCCTGTTCAAAATATTGTTTGCAGATAGGACAGCTTCCCCCCACATATTATCAGGGAGACCAGAACTTAAAAGCATAGCATTCATCATTTCCTTCAAAGTTCTATTCTTCCTTTCTGCTATGCCATTCTGCTAAGGGGTATATGGTGCAGACACCTCGTGAATAATGCCCTCTTTCTCACATAGATTCTTAAGGAAATCAGACCCATATTCCCCACCACGGTCAGACCTAAGCCTTTTAATTTTTCGGTCCAATTGATTTTCAACTTATGCCTTATAGCTCAAGAATTTATGTTCAGCCTCATCCTTAGACTTTAACAGGAAAACTCTATAGAACCTTGAACAATCATCCACAAAGGTAATGTAATACTTCTTACCACCCCGACTTTCAAGATTCTTAAAAGTCTGCCAGATCAGTGTGAATTAGTTCTAATAGTTCAGACACTCTATTAGAAACAGGTTTTGAATGGCTTCCTTACAAATTTTGCCTCAGCACACACTTTGCACTTGTTAAGTCCATCATCAATCATTTCATGCAATAGGTTCATTCGCCTAAGACGATTTATTGAACCAACCCCCACATGACCCAAACGACAGTGGCACAGATTTACAGACTCAACAATATAAGCAGAAGAAGAAATCTTATTCATTGAAATAGGAGTTACAATGTCCAAAACAAACAGACCTGCATTAACGTACCCCTTCCCAACAAACTCGCTATTGCGAGTCAACACTAACTTATTAGCATCAAAAACTAACTTGACACCTGCTTTATTAAGCAAACTATCAGAATTCAAATTTCTACGAAGGGAGGGTACATACAAAACATTAAGGAGAGCTAATGATTTCCCGGATGTCAGCTTCAGGAGAACTTTCCCCTTTCAGAGCACTTGAGATTTGCTGTCATTTCCCATATAGACTTGGTGACCCCCATCCACCTCTTCAAATTCCACAAATAGGTCTTTGTTTGCACAGAAGTGACGAGAGGCTCCCGTGTCTACTATCCACTCAGAATTATTCTCCACCAGATTAACCTCAGAAACCATTGCAATAACAAGCTCATCTACCTCTGCCAGATTTGCTTGACCTTTGTCTTGATCCTTTGAGCCTTGACCCGTACCATTGCCTTTCTTTTTGTTTGGACAAACGAAGCATAGTGACCGGCTTGCCACGGTTATAGATGACCCGGCTTCTTCTCAATCCTCCCATTGCATTTTAACTTCCCCTTGTCAGGGGTCTTTTGACCCTTCCCATTGAACTTCTTGGAATCTCCTCTTGGCTTCCCAGAACCGGAGCCAGAACCAGAGCCAACTTCAACCAGATTAGCCTTAACTGCCAGATTGTTTGCAGTTGGGGCTATCGAGTCTTTCAATCTATTAGCCTCTTCAATTTTCATGTGACCAACTAACTCCTCCAGAGTCATGTCTCTTTTCTTGTGTTTCAGATGATTACGATAGATGTTCCATGATTCAGGAAACTTTTCAATCAGAACATTAGCCTGAAGAATTTCACACATCTTCATCCCTTCAGCAACTAAATTCTCATACACATGAACTTGTTCCATAATTGGCTTATTATCTACCAATTTAAAGTTCAACCAGTTTCCAGTAACATACTTCTTTTTCCCTGCATCATCAGCACCATACTTTTTCTCCAAAGAGATCCATATTGATTTTGCAGTCTTATAGGATACAAACAAATCAAATATGGGGTTTATCATTAGGTTCAGCATGTTTCCCTTAACAACCTTATTATCCCTGATAAATTTTTCCAGACTTATCCTTCCATCAGATTTAGGGGTTTTCTCAGATTTCTCTTTGGCAGGAGTTTCAGCAATAACAATAGTTTTAGATGTAGCATCTACACCATCCTTTTCAGCAGGTGGATCATTAAACAACACATAATCAAGATCTACTTGTTCACATGCAATCAAGAACTTTTGAGACCACCTCTTATAATTAGTTCCATCTAAAGGTTCCAACTTTGACATATCAGGGAAAAATCTATTCTGAAAACTAGACATGATTTCAACAGAACAAATTCGTTTCTAAATTGTAAGATGTAAATCTGCAGAAATCAAATAATTAACCTGAATTACAAGAACAAGTTGCGCCGTGGTATGATGGCCACTGCATTAGAAACTAATTTCGCCACCACCGGTGCAGATTCACGATGACGTTCGTCCCCCAAGGTTCACACAACTATCTCTGACTCCGTGCACCCGGATCAAAGATTGGTATTTTTCAAAAATTGCTCAAGTCTCAGAGAGAATAGGGTAGGCTTATGTTTTAGGGTTAGAGAGAATAATAAAACCATGAACTCGGTTTTAGGATGAAGTATTTATATAAAATATAAAAAAACAAGCAACACGAAACGTGGAATCCGAAAACCGCTGAAAAAAGAATTCGCCCGGGCGGATCGGGCGGAGACCGCACGGTCGGGCCCGTAAGGAAAAACCGGGCGAAGAACAAAACCTCGTCTTGCCCGGGCGGGCGAAGCAAACCTGGCTGAAGACTCGTCTCGCCCGGACGGGTCGGGCGGACCCTCGCCCGGTCGGGCGCGACGAATTAGATCCGAAATTCGCGTTCACTTGGATGTTATCCAACAATAGTGACCCTAAACTAGGGTTGATAACCCTCGCAAGAGAAATGGAGACAAAACGAAATAAATGCAATAGTTATGATGATATTTCTTCTCTCTAGCTAAAAGATAGAATTTGATATCATGTTCTCTCGATATCTGTAATGAGGGCTAGCAACCTATAGGATCACCCAATTATTTTCATTTAGAAATAGAGGAAGTATTATATATTTATATGTCATGACTTGAAATATCATCCGGGCCAATCGCTAGTTATTTACTCCAGCCGTAAATATTTTCTTTACAAAGAAACTTAAGGGATAAATGGATAATACAGTTTCATTATTCCCTACCAGAAAGAAATTTTGTTTTTTTAAAATGAGACAAATAGGAGTAGGAGTATGAAGCATCTTTTTAATGTGGACGACGAAAGCACTAAATTATGATTTGGTGGCTATATTCTAGCCGCATTATACTTCCTCCGTTTCAAAATAGTTGCACCATTTGACATTTTATCACTATTCATCAACCAACTTTGACAACCATTCTCTCACAATTATATAAGAAAAAACATAGTCAAGTGGGATCTTGTTAAATTCGTTTCAATACGAGGATTTCAAATATCAACTTTTGATAATTTTTACTTATACGCAATTAGAGATATTAACGTTCAAAAAAGTATCTCGGCAAACGTGAAAAAGCAAATGGTGCAACTATTTTGAAACGGAGGGAGTATTATCTAATCTGGTGGTCAAATTAATCGGTGATAAACTGTCGTTCTAGTAGTTTTGGTTTTGCATTTACTGAGACTTCCTCAACTACTGTATTCAAAAACGTGCCCATCATATAAAATGACAAACCTCATCTTGAAAAGCAAGAAGAGACACAATTTCGGAGAATTTTTATTTTTTTACATACTTTAGGAGACCAACTTGCATCTGATGTTTTTTCTTCAAAAAAAAAGAATTTACATGAAACCATCATTTTGTCCAATGACTAATAATAGTCATTTAAGTTGTCTTATATAGAACTACTTAAACTCATTAGGATTTTAATTACAAAATATATTATTAAATCTATGATAAAATGTACAGTTGTAGGCTTTTTTTTTAGGGGAAACGAGCAAACATGTATTATATCAAATCAATGTCCGTCAAAGTTTGGAGACTTTGCGGAAACAAGTTCGTACAAACATACTCAGCATTATCATTTGTATCCCACCTAGCTACAGAATGAGCTACAGTGTTACCTGCTCGTTTCACATGAACACAACGAAATAAAGAAAAAGAGGCACTAATTTCCGCAATATCTTTGAATATATGGAATATTGGAGCAGCCCCATATTTGCGAGAGTGAATGGCTCTAACCACATTTAACGCATCACACTCAAGAATCACCTTGTCATACCCCAAACTCTTCGCCATCCATACCCCATACCTTGCAGCCCCAGCTTCAGCCACGTCTGGATTCCATCTCACCTCCATCTTCTTAACTCCAGCAGCGAGATGTTTTCCACACACATCTCGGATTACCACACCAAAGTTCACACCATTACCTTGAGATACATGAGCATCAACATTAATTTTGACAAATGGTGCGGGGGGGCTTCCACGAAGATGTAGACTCGAAAGACGGGGGGGTTGGAGGCCCACCCACCTTCGCTTTGTACATCCCATACTCCACACTCAGCTTCATGAAACCAGCAGCAACATCAACCGGGTGTAAAGGGACATCTGGTTCGAAAATCGTTTTGTTCCGACAAAACCAGGCAGCCCAGGCGAGAGATGCAAACCTCACTAGCTGCTCCTTTGTGAGCTTCCCAGCCATCCACATGAAGTGATCCGAAAAGGCATTCCTCGGAGCCTCCATGAGCAGACCCAAAAACTCACTTTGCACCCAAATTTCCGAAGCATGCTGACAATCAAACAACGAGTGTATAATGGACTCTTCAAAATGACCGCAAACCGAGCATTCACTTGACTCACGCACATGCCTTCTACATAGTACTTCCATCACTCCAAAGCTCCCTTTGCACGCTTTCCAAAGGAAATGACACAACTTAGGCGGTCCATCAAGATTCCACACTACCCTCCAAAGATCATTTTCATGGGCTCCAAACAAAAGGTCCCAAGTTCGCATATGCCCGAGCCTCGCTAACCAGTACCCCGATGTCACAGTATAAATACCATCCGACGAAGGCCACCAAAACCTTTTGTCACATCTCCCCAGAAGCGGCAGTGGGAGGTCCAAGACTCGCTGTCTCTCGGCCTCCATGAAAGTAGCATTCACAACCTCCACATCCCAACACCCATTTTCAGCATCAATGAGATCTTTCACGTAAATATCCATATTGCTATCATGTTGCGGAGTTTGAACAATGTGATTACCTTCATCAAGTATCCATGCATCCTCCCAAACGTTGATAGAAGCACCATTACCCACTCTCCACTTCAACCCCTCCAAAAGTAGTGATTTTGCCCTCCAAATGCTTCGCCAACTATAGCTTGGATCAAAACCCCGTAAAGCTTCCAAAAAGCTCGAATTTCTTAAAATACCGAGCTTTGAGAACTCCATGTAGCAATGAGGGACTTTCCATGCCTAATCTCCACCCTTGCTTTGCAAGCAGAGCTTGGTTAAAACATTTAAAATCCCAAAAGCCCATGCCTCCCATGGATTTTGGAAGACATAAAGCCTCCCAACTATGCCAATGCATCTTCCGAGAGCTTCCACTAGATCCCCACCAAAATCTTGCAAGCACCGCATGAATTTCATCTATGAGCCCCTCTGGAATCTTAAAAATACTCATCATGTAAGTTGGGATGGCTTGGGCAACTGCTTTAATCAAAACCTCCTTCCCAGACCGAGATAAAAGTTTCTCTTTCCACCCTTGCACCTTCTTCCATATTCTCTCTTTCAAACAAGTGAACACCGCCTTCTTCGATCTCCTAATTATTATAGGTAAGTCCAAATACTTCTCATGCTTCTCAACTTCTATAACACCCAACAAATTCACAATCTCTTATTTTCTGGTTAAAGTGACACCTTTACTAAAAGCTACCTCTGTCTTGTTGAAATTTACTTTCTGTCCAAATGCTCTTTCATACGTTCTGATTATATCAGCCACTTTAAAACCTTCCTGCAGATTAGCTCTAGAAAACAGTATACTATCATCAGCAAAAAAGAGATGAGAAATTCTCGGAGCACCACGACTCACACACACACCATGAATAATGTTATCCGACGCCGCTTTCCTAAGTAGAGTGGAAAAAGCATCAGCGCAGATCAAGAACAAGTATGGTGAAATAGGATCCCCCTGTCGGAGACCCCGGGATGGAAGCAGAGAGCCGGACATGCACCCATTATATTTAAAAGATAAGGAGACACTTGAGATGCAGCTCATAATACGCTGTATCCAACTCTGAGAGAACCCCATTCTGCACATAAATTTCTCCAAGAAGCTCCACTCCACCCTATCATATGCTTTGCTCATATCCAGCTTTAAAGCAATATTACCCTCTTTACCCTCCCCTCTCCTCTTCATAGCATGAAAGACTTCGAACGCAATCAAGGCATTATCAGTTATCAGTCTTTTAGGAACAAACGCACTTTGTTGATTCGAAATAATAGACCCTAACATTGTTTTTATTTTATTAGCAAGAGTTTTAGAAATAATTTTGTACAAAACATTGCACAGACTTATTGGACGAAACTCTGCCATTCTTGTAGGGTCATCTATTTTCGGAATCAAAACAATACAAGTACGATTTACCTCCGACAAATTCACCTCACCACGCCACCAACCACGCCAAACTGGATCACATCATTACCCACCGTGCTCCAAAATTTCTAAAAAACAAGCGCGTGCATTCCATCCACTCCCGGAGCTTTATTAGGATGCATTTGGAATAACGCACTCCTAATTTCTTCCCCAGTAGGCTCGGTATCCAGCAAGAGATTCATATCATCAGTAACAACTCTCTCTAATCCAACCATTGCCTCATCAAAGCTGGTCGGATACTCAGATGCAAATAAGTCCTCGAAGTAGCTCGAAATCACATCATCCATCTCTTCCTTTTTATCCCTCCAAATCCCATTTTCATCAAATAAACCATCAATCCGGTTGCGCTTCTTGCGTTGAGTCGCTTTATGGTGGAAGTAATGGGTGTTTTTATCCCCATCACGGAGTTCGTTGGCTCGCGCTCGCGTGTACCAATAAGACTCCTCAAGCTTATGCAACACATTCAGCTCCTCAGTAATCTCCTTGCATTGATTCAAAGCATGCGCATCAAGCTGGCCCCCTTGTATGTCCTTAAGTCTGCGTTCTGCTGCTTTTATATTCTTCTTTACCACACCAAAAGTATTCGCTGCCCCCCGCTTGTAAGTTTCCCCGCTACCTGAGCAAGCCGCGAGTGAATAGGGATTCCAGCCCCCTCTACCCAAGCATCGGCCACAACTTGCCCACATTCGTCGTTCGAGAGCCATAGAGACTCGAAACGAAAAAGCTTGCCATGATTTCGTTGCGGCCTCTGAACATCAAACTTTAACAAGATGGCTGCATGATCCGAATGGCAAATGGGAAAGTGAATTACCTCAGCATATTAGAACATTGCACACCAATTATTATCCGCCATAAACCTGTCTAGTCTTTCACGAACAAGAGTATCAACATTAAGACCGCGTTGCCAAGTGAATATACTTCCGCGATACCCAAGATCTCGACAACCGCACTCTTCCATAGCATCCCTGAACGCATCCATTTGTCTCTCCCCTCGAACTACACCCCCTTCTTTCTCCTCTCCCCCAAGTATCTCATTAAAATCCCCAAACATCATAATTGGAAGATTGTTCCTATCATTGATATTTTTCATCAACTCCCACGTCAGATGCTTGTTTGAAGCCTCGGGCCACCCATAAAAGCCCACACCCTTCCACTTCGCACTCCCATCATTATCCCCCACAACAAACTCAATGTGATGATCCGAATAAGAGCAAACAGACACCACCACATTACGCCACCACAACCCCATGCCCCCCGATCTTCCATGACTACTAAAACACATCCCATTAATAAAGCCATACCTATTTCTAACAAGTTCAAGTCTTCGAGCATCAATTTTCGTTTCCATAACAAACACAATGTCTGGCATATCTCTCCAACACCAATCCTGGAGAGCTTTAACTGTCAATGGGTTGCCAAGCCCATTACAGTTCCAGCTTATAAGTTTCATTGTCCTTCGCGGGGTTGGTGAATGCCAACCTCCGCTACTTGAACCATAGCATGGTCCTTGTTGTTCTCAGTTTTCAATTTCTTTATATTCTCATCCATATTCAACACATCATTCTGCTTAATACAATCAATAATTTTCCGTTTACCCCCATTTAGTTCTTCCATAACACAATCAAAATCAGCATTAATCACATTATGTTTAGCTTCAATACCAGAGGAAGTGGCAACCTGCCCAGTGGGGGAGGACGGAGATACTTTGTGTTTAATACTCTTACCTCTTTTCCTCGAATGATGAGTTGTTTTGATTGGGGTAAAAGTACCCACCTGGAAAGTGGGAACATAACTTTCCTGGGGACTCAACAATTCACACGCCCCATTATTCACTTGAGGACCCACCACCATGAGTGCCTCATCATTGTTATCCTGGTTGACTGCCTAATGGTCTCCCCATGGTTGTCCTTATTGGCAGATCCCAACGCCATCATATCTTCCAACAACTTGTCATCCTTGTCCTCCTGCCTTGTCTCCTTTATCTTGTCTGGTACTAGAGGGACAACATCACCACCAACGCCTTCCTCCTTAGTGATAAACAATACCTTTTTACGAGCTTTTATGGCAGAAATTTCTTCCTTGTGACGCGACCTTCCCTTATGAGGAGAGGCCTTAAGCCAAGCCCCCCCACCCCAATTCCTTCTCACCATCGTCAGAGAGCTCCGCACTACAGTCTTTGTCGTTATGCCCCATCATCCCACACCTATAGCATATATGTGGGAGTCTTTCATACTCGTATTCGATAGTAGCCAGAGATCTGTCTTTGCGTTTGATACGCTGTTTCCTTCGCAAGGGTTTGGAGATATTCAGGCTAACCTTTACCCTACAAAAACGTTCCAGCCCCATATCATCTAAATCCACTTCAAGAACTCGACCAAGGCAAGACGCAATTGCCTTGACTTCCTCCTCAGCCCGGCAGTTGAATGGTAGGTTATAAAGACGAACCCAGAACGACGTCGTATCCAGTATCACTTGTGAGGGTTGCTCATCCCCCAACACATCCTTCAACACCAAGAGTTTCTGGTCAAAATTCCATGGCCTACCCTCAAGAATTTTTTCCTTATCTTTCCAATGGAAGAATTGGAAAATAAAAGTATTAACATCAATGGTCCTAATCACCATACCACGATTTAGAGCCCAAACATGAGTCATTGCCCGTTTCAGAGCATCCAAATTTACTGGACGATCCGAAACAACCTTGCCTACCAACATCAATTTCGTTTTCGGTTCAGAGTTTAGGGATGCAACACCCCCAAGATCAATAATTTCATTCTCCTCATCATCAATTGTCAGTTGTGAACATTTGTCCGCTAAGTCATCAGCCATATCGATCCTACAACAAGGCCGCGATAAGGCGGCGACACTCAGCCAGAAAAAACTGGGGCGAAAACCCTATCTCAGAGAGAAGGGGACTTTCTATTTCCTTTCCACTCCACTATTAAAAATTGATTTACAGTTGTAGGCTCGTAGGCTTTCAATAAATAAGGAAGGATCTTCGATCAGGGTCAATCGGGGCCTAGCCTTGTATATATATATTTTTTATCATTATAAGTACATGCTAAAATATATACATAAAAAGTGTTGTGACATAAAGATTAATCGAGTGCACTTGTAATAAATAAGAGGTTGAAGTTTCAAACCTTGGCCCTTCATGTTTTTTTTTTACCAAGATCTGTCTCTATTAGTAGATACCATATTCGAAGTTTGATACTCGAATATTGACATACACATTTTTAAACATACACATATTTTGTAAATAAAAAATTTTCTTTTTGAAGGAGTAAATCAAAACTTTTAAATGGTCCAAAATTTCATGTCTACATCGTACGGATCCTGATATGCACGTATTTATCTCCAAACATATTAATTTTGGCCATTTATATTAACATATCTATAGGCAAACCTATAAGGATTACTTTGCACTCCCTTATAGTAAATCATGCTTCAACATATGTTATTTTTTTAGCTTGTTAATTGGTGTTTTAGTGGCATCTTGTGAGCCTGATAAGGCTCCAGGGCCTGATGGATTTAATTTTAAATTCATCAAAAATTCATGGGTTGTTATCAAGCATGACATCTATTCCTCAGTCCAAGAATTTTGGTCCTCTTGCCGCCTACCCCATTGATGCAATACTGCTTTCATCACTTTGATCCCAAAAATTAACAAGCCAGAAGACTTCAAAGATTGCCGACCAATTAGTATGTCGATTGTGTGTACAAGATCATATCAAAATTGTTGGCTAGAAGACTTCAAAAAGTGATGGACACTCTTATTGGCCCGCTGTAATCCTCCTTCAATAAGGGGAGACAAATTCTTGATGGGGCTTTAGTGGCCGGGGAATTGATCGATTCTTGTAAACAAAGGAGGATTCAAGCCATGCTCTTCAAATTGGATTTTCATAAAGCATTTGACAGTGTATCATGGGGTTTCTTACATTGGGTCTTGGATCAAATGAATTTCGCTCTCTTGTAGCGTAAATGGATTATGGCTTGTGTTTCATCTGCCTCTGCTTCTATTCTGATCAATGGAACTCCAACAACTCCCTTCAACCTTCAAAGGGGATTGAGGCAAGGTGACCCCCTCTCAACCTTCCTCTTCACTCTTATTGTAGAATCTTTGGATCAAATCATCAAAAAGGCGTCATCTTTGAACCTATGGAGTGGTATTGAAGCGTGTCGTGATGGCCCTATGATCGCACATTTGCAACACACAGATGACACTTTTATATTTTGTCCCCCGAAGCTTGAATTTCTCAAAAACATCATAATGTCTCTTATTCTATTTCACTTGGCATTCGATTTAAGAGTGAAATTTCACAAAAGTTCCTTAATTGGAATTCATGTTATTGATGAACCTTGGCTTAAAAAAACTGCTAATTCGTTGGTTTGTAAAATCGATAAGCTACCATTCACGTATCTAGGGCTACCAATTGGGGGACCCTTATCTCGCATCAAGGTATGGGAATCCATTATTGAAAGAATGGAAAACAAACTTGCATCCTGGAAAGGGAAGTTACTCTCCATTGGTGGTCGATTAACCCTTATAAAAGCTTCATTGGCAAATCTCCCTTTTTACTTCATGTCGTTGTTTCCCCTACCGACGGGTGTCATGGAGAAGATAATAAGAATCCAGCGGCAATTTCTTTCGAGTGGTGTTATGGAGAAAAGGGCCTTGCCCTTGGTTTCTTGGAACATTGTTCGATTCTGAAAATTTTGGTTGGTCTCGGTATTGGGAATTTGAAGCACCAAAATCTTTCTTTATTATTTAAGTGGATTTGGAGGTATCTTCATAATCCAAGCCCACTTTGGAGGCAATTTATTCAAATGAAATACAAAGGCCCCCCTTATCTCACTATAAGTGATCTTGCAATTCCATCGTCAAGAGGCCCATGAAGAAACATATGTCTTCGCTATTTTTGAAAATCCTTCAATAAAAATTCTGATGATTGCGGACATTCTAAAGAAAATTGGGTGCGGTTCTATTTCATTTTTCTGGCATGATCTACGGCTGGGTGATGAACCACTCAAATCAAAATTCCCTATGCTTTTTCTCTATTACTTCCTCTCCTCTGGCAACAGTTCTTTCGTGCGGATGTTGGGGTGGTGTTAGATGGATTTGGACCTTCACATGGAATAGAATTCTCAGGCATATTGGAGACTTACGTGAGAAATCGTTACTTGATCAAATGCTCCTCTAAGTTTCTCTGGATCCCAACAATTGTGACAGCCTTATTTGGACCTTCGACAAATCAGGCTCCTTCTCTACCAAATCCCTTAGTTTTGAACTTGCAAAAACCAACCTTCCTCCAAATCATGATGCTATCAAGGGCCTTTGGAAGGGCCTTGTGCCTCATCAAATTGAGGTATTCGTATGGACAGCCTTATTCAATCGCATCAATACTCGCCACAAGCTTCTAAAAATGGGTTTAATACCCGCTTTCAAAGACATATGTATTTTTGTGCAATATTTGCTCTGAAACTTGTGACCACCTTCTTCTTCATTGTGACTTCTCCCGTCAATTATGGGAATGGTGGTTAGGTCTTTGGAACATCAAGTGGGTGTTCCCTTGTCACTTGAGGGAATTATTTGACCAATGGAATTCGTCCATGAAGAATTGCTTCTTCAAGAAAGTGTGGCTATCTTATTTCTTCTTCATCATCACTTGGACCTTGTGGAAGGAGAGAAATGCCCGAATTTTAATAATACTTTCAGCACAATAAGTAGTCTCCAAGACTTGGTACTCCTAAGATTGGGCTGGTGGATTAGTGCCTGGAATGACCCATTTCCTTATACCCCCATCGATATTCAAAGAAACCCAAGTTATTTGTTATGGGATCATAATCCAGCTCCCAAGCTTGCTCTCACTTCTCCCCTATCAGCGTGGTCTCCCCAGACATCGGTTGTTTAAAATGGAATGTCGTCGCCTCATTCAATCCTCACCTTGATAGATCATCAATTGGAGGTGTCTTGCGCAACCACCTAGGTCACTTCATGTGCCTCTTGTCATGCTCAATCCCTACCATGGAGATAAATAGTGTTGAAGTACGTACTTGCCATTCATATGGCAATATCGATCACCTGTGCTCATGAATCCCTTCGAAATGCCTCAATCCACCTTGAATCTGACTCGGCAAATACAGTCTCTTGGTGTAATAATAGTGATGGGGTCCATGGAATTTGAAATTTCATCTAAACTTTATTCGATGTTCGCGCAAGTCTAGTCTGAAGATCAAGATCTTTCACAAGGATCGCTCCTCAAATTCCGTTGCGGATGCGTTGGCAAAGCAAGGCCTCCTTAGGCTTGATAATTTTGTAGCCTGGCTATAATCTTTCTTCTCTCCTTCTAGTCCCTTTCCTGTAGCTGGATGTATGGTCTTGATGGACCGGGTAGTAATCTGTTGTTTTTGCTTTGTTTTGCTTTAGCTTATTGAGGATTGTATCCATGGACTCTTATGGCCAGTTGGATGTGCCAAGAACTAATGAAAAAATCCCCAATAATAAAAAAAAAATGGCGTTTTAGTGGTTGACATATATAGCAAGAAAGTAATCTTGCATAATTCTAGACATTATTGTCTTAAAAATCTCCACCAATAAAGGGTGTGCTCTATATCACTCATTAACTTATCATTATTTGAACTCATTATAATTTTGTCTTAATTTATCAAAAAAAATTAAAACTTACACCTAGGACAAATATGTTAGAGAAATTCACTTGTGCCTAAGACAAATATGTTAGAGAATCACAAAATTGGTTTTCAAGTGTAAAAATTAGTTTAAATCAACAAAGAAATTATCAATTAAAATTAATATACAAATAGTTTCATCCCAACAAAACAAGGAGAAGTGAATCAATCCTTATTGGAACTTATCATAACTTTATTAACTACAAGCTCATTTTTAATGGGAAAAGATATAAAGATGGCCTCAATGGGTGTCAACTAGCTAGTCAATTCAGATGTTTTCTTTTCACTTGAAAACAAAATATGCAATGCCAATTCTCATCATAGTTTCAAGGTGCGACTTCCTATTCCTAAGGTACAAGGCTAATAAGTTCACAAGTACAAGATCTTTAAATAAATTTGGATAAGTTACAATCATAAGTTATTGTCATAAGATTAGATAAATAAATTCAACTTGAAAAGAACATAATTTCATTGATGAGTTTTACAGGTGCTTGCTTATTATTTATTTTTTAATTTCTGTTTCAGTACTTCTTTTTAAATTATAACTCCCTGTAAACATCAGAAAAATTAGGTACAACATTCATCACAAAGTCGATATTATTGAAGATTTGGATGACAACTCACAATTCCTGTACAAAGAAAAAAGGCGTGGAAAAGAAAAATGAGAGGACATAGAGAGAAAAGATGGAATCTTTTAATTTTCAGATAAACAAGAGAGTATGGTTGATTGGTTGTCAGGATATTGTTGAGGTTTCCATTGGTATCATACTTTAATTATTTGCAAATCCTTACTCGTAGAATAAATGGAGCAACAAATGAAAAAGATATGATTGTCATTTGTCAGGTTTTCACGCAGAGGTTTTCTTTGGATTTTGAACTCCCAAATACTTTGAATCCTACACACGTTGAAAGCCAAAAATCACCAAATCTGGATATATGCGTGTACTAATCATAATGTCATAGGATCTGCTTGTCTACTTAAAGACAGGATCGGAAGTACTAGAGAGTATTTATATGCTTATAAACCATGTGTTGATGTGCATATTAACTTCTACTCACCAAGCTAAGTTTGGCCTATTAATAAGGAAAAAACATTTCAACCTCAAGGTTGGGGGTTCGATCCCCATTAAGGGCACTTTGGGAGAGAGTTTCCCCTTACCATCCCCCACTCTCAAAGTGTCTGTCCGCAAACCCAGGCCGGGTTAACCTGCGAGAGGTTCCGGTCTGGCAGGGCCCTTCATCTTACCATGGGGTCCCCAGTGGGGGCCCAAAAAAAATATTAAAACATGCATATTTCAATCAACAATTCGTCTTTCGAGTTAGGTGTCTCATGCTCAAACAAAAGTGATCTCATCTATTTTTAATGTTTGTGAGTAAATCCTACCCGTGCATTAATAAAAACTCCTTTATATCTATCTATCCTATATATGCCACAAGGCATATATTAAGGATTTCAAGATTTCATAAAAAAAAATATAATACAACAAGATTCTATTTGGAGATAATAAATAAGGATTTATATCGAAGATAGAGAGAATCGTGTAAATTTTTTTAGTTTGATTAGTTTTTAAATGGGAACTTTCTGTATAATGATATCTTATATAGGAATCTTGATGCTCTTATTAAGCTATGCTTTGTGATATAGGTTAGAAAAATCCTTTTAGAAATACCTATAAATATTCCCATCTCTGCATCACAGTAACCTCATTTGTAGTTGCAGTATCGTAACTCAAATCGTACTACCAATAAATAATACTTCATCTAGATAAATGTAACACTTTTTTAAAAAAGCACTAGTGGAAAAAACATCTTTTGCTACTTGTCAAGTGCCCCGGTTGACTAATCAACCCGAGCATTTATGAAAATTTTAATAAAAAAATTCACAAATGCTCGGGTTGATTAGTCAACAGGAGCATTTGATTTTCAAATGCTCCGGTTGGCCAAACAACCCGAGCACTTGTGAATAAGTGCTCCGGTTAGTCAACCCGAGCACTTAGACTCTCGCGCGCAGCAATACTGATGTACGCGTACTAAAGTGATTTGAATTTATTTCGACCCCCTCTCTCATATGAAAAGCAAGAAATGCGCGGTCTAGCTTCGCCACGATTCTAGATTGTTCTAACTCCTCTCTTTATTCTTGTTTTCTCTCTCCTTTTCATATCTCAAACCCTAATTCCCTAATCCTTCTCGCTCCTCTTTGAAATCAAGAATTAGGGAGGATTTTTGGCAAAGTTAAATCTAGAGGAAGAGAAGGGCGAGGATGTTCGACATTCAGAAATGACCAAGGTTCGATTTTTTGGTAATTTCTTCCTTGTTTCTTCTATCTCGTTCTTGGTTCTTCATTTTCGATTTTAGATCTAAGTTCGATTTCTTAATTCACAGAACACTTAGAACCTAATTTTTGAATTTGGGCTTTTAATTTCAGTACTTTCCTTTGAATTTTGTGTCGAATTTGAGTTGAGGTTTGTTTCATACTTTCATGTTCGTCCGTATCTGAATGCAGCTGCTTACTGGCCAGTACCAGTATCAACGAATGCTTAAGCGAAACCTACGTCAAAATGCAGTCGGCTGAGTTAGAGTTTGATATCTGGTTCAAGTTTGATACTTTTTTGGTTTAGTTGAATTTCGTATTGATAATTTTTGTTTTGCTTTCAATAAAGGAATTTGTTTTCAGATTTGGCTCTGTTGCTGTTGAATTCTTTTGGAACTATTGCTGCACTTTTGCAGGTAAATTCGTCAACCAAGCTTATTCGATACACTCATTTTTGTTATGATTTAGTTTATAATTTTATGAAAAGGATTATTGTTTTTGATTCTATTACTTTGTGTTTTTAGAAAGAACTTTATGACAATTAATATGTTTTCAATTTGTTTACGTTTGGAATTTAGACAGTATATAATATTGTAGTTGTAGCAGCTGAAATTGAGTTAATGATGGTTGATTTTATTGAATGAGAAACATCACGTTTTCTTTCTGTGTATGAAGTGGTTCATGTTTCAAACAGGTGTCTAAATTTGAGTTGTTTCAATTTGATAGTTAGGAATATAACATTTGGTATAATATAAATTCATTCTTATCAAGGTTGATGAGTTCAATATCCATCATTTCAAGATCTCCAATATCATGCTCAATCTCAATGTTGTGTCTTACCCTCAAAGTAATATAATTACAACACGATAAGAAAATTATCATATTTCTCAAAATGGGTAAGTTACACCCAAATGGTCTGATTTGTCACATCAAAGATATTTCTCATGTCATAATATTTCATTATGATTACTTTGTACATGCCAAACTTCTGGTTGGTCAATATTTCAAATGATCATACTTCTCATTAACCAACTGGTCGGATAAGATTTGAATTTATCACTTGAATTTAAATAATACACTATCAATCTGGCCAGATAATAATGTGACATCTGACACCACCAACGTGTCTTTTGTATTGGCAAGATAAAAAAAATTCTTGACTCCTTCCGGGAGAACTTGTGCTCTTCCAGAGCATATTATACTTGAAGATAGATAATATATATCCTTCAGGAGTATCAAATTCATTATAATTTATTGATAAAAATAGTAGACAAGAAATCTTAATCTTATAAATTATTATCCATAATATTTCCCCCTTTTCTCTACATCCTTTCAATCAAAGAAATATTAGTACATACTTACGTTCGTATCAATGACAAATTCAAAGTTAAGGCACAACATGGAGAAATTTAATATTTCCAAGTCATATTAGAAAAATGAAATATATATATTCAAATTCAAATTATATGCTCATCATCAAATAAATATATAGATATCTTTTTTTCCGGTTTTTTCACTATATACCCCTGACAAATTTTTTTTTTGCACCGTATACCCTCGCAAGTTTCCAAATTCACCATATACCCTTGATGTTTTAAAAAATACATCAACATGCCCTTATGACTAACGGTGTTATACTTCCGTTAGTCATTATGCCCTAATCCCCCCTAACCTTAATTAACTAACCTAAACCTAAGTTAAACCTTAACCTTAACCCCCTAATCTAATACACTAACCCTAACCCTAACCCTAACCCTACCCACCACCCACCCCACACCCCTTACCCCTAGCCACCCACTTCCCCACCACCCGACCCCCTCCCCCACCCCTTACCCCTAGCCACTCACACCCCCACCACCCACCCCCCCTCCACCCTCCACCCGCAGCCCCCCCTCCCCTCCCCTTCCCCGCCGGTCGCGCCGCCCCCCCCTCCCTCCCTTCCCCGCTAGTCGCGCCGCCCTTTCCCCTTCCCCGTCGGTCGTGCCGCCCCCTCCCCTCTCCTTCCCCGCAGTCGTGTAGCCCCTCCCTTCCCCTTCCCCCGCAAACGCCGCCTGACCCCCTCCCCTCCCCTTCCTCCGCAAACGCCCAACCCCCTCCTCCCTTCCCCGCAAACGTCGCGCAATCCCCCTCCCCTCCCCTTCCCTTCGCGCACCCCCGAAACCCCTACGGTCGATTATTTTTTTTTCATTTCGGGGGAAGGGGATGGGAGGGGGTTGGGCAGCGTTCCATGGGAAGGGGAGGGGAGAGGGCTGGGCGGCGTTTCGGGGGAAGGGGAGGGGAGGGGCTACGCTACCGCAGGGAAGGGGGAGGGGGCGCGGCGCGGGCGGGGAAGGGGAGGGCTAAGCGCGCGGCGGGGAAGAGGTGGGGTGGGGGATGGGTGGTGGTGGGTGGGAAAGGGGTGGGTGGGGGGAAGGGGTGGGGTGGTGGGTGGGTCATGGGTGGCTAGGATTAGGGTTAAGATTAAGGTATTAGATTAGGGGTTAGGGTTAGAGTTAGGTTTAGTTTATGTTAGTTAATTAGGGTTAGAGGGGGGATTAGGGGTTAATGACTAACGGTGTTAGACTTCCGTTAGTCATAAGGGTAGGTTGATGTATTTTTTTAAACGTCAAGGGTATATGGTGAATTTGGAAACTCGAAAGGGTATATGGTGCAAAAAAAAATTTGTCTGGGGTATATGGTGAAAAAACCGTTTTTTTTTCAATATTCTCTTACTCATGCCAAAATCATAATATAGAATGTGAATAGTAAAGTCTCTTTGAATCATGAACTTCATTAATGTCAGAGTATATGTCGACATGTTCATACTAAATAAAAACTTCAAATTTTGTCTCGACAACTTATTCTCATAATACGAGTAATTGCAACTATGTTTATCAAAATACATAAAGACAAGACAACAAATAATAACAAAAGGCCACAAATTCAAGTTTTACAATATTAGGCATAATTCACTATACAATATAAGATTCCAAATTAGTCTAATATAATAAACATATCACCCTGATCATCATACTATATTATAAGAATAGGAAAAATTATTTTAAATAAGTCAACCTTTGCGTGGTCTTCCAATTTCGAGTCTAACTTTTGATTATTCCTAGTCAAGTCAACTTTGTAGCACCATTCACTTTAATTAGGCTAAATGACCGGTAACCTGATAAACTGGTAAATAAAAAAGCTTGACTTTAAACAAACCCATTGACCCACCCATTAACCCACCCAAAACTGAAAACCCACCCAAAAAAACAAACCCATTGACCCACCCCTACAAACACCCCTTCCCCACCCTGTGAACACCCCCTCCCCCTGCCCCACCCCTGCAAACACCCCTTCCCCACCCTCTCCCCGCCCCAGGGAACACCCCTCCCGCGCCCCCACCCCTACAAACGCCCCTCCCGCACCCCCCTCTTCCTGCGACCTCTCCCCACTTCCCGCAAACACCTCCCTTGCCCCCCCTCTCTCTACTATTTCTCCTCTCTCTCTCTCTCTCTCTCTCTCTCTCTCTCTCTCTCTCTCTCTCTCTCTCTCTCCGCCACCTTCACCGAGCGAGGTTAGTGTTGGGCGACGGGGCTTTGGGGCCGGGACGAAGGGAGATGATGGGGAATGGGCGAGGGAGGCGAAGGGGTGGGGGTGGGGGTGGGAGTGGGGAGGGGGTGACAGCTCTGGGGGGGCTGCGTCGTGGGCCGGGAACGCGGCTAGCGAGGGGGGGGGAGGGGAGGGTGGGGGGTGTGCTGGTGGAAATGCAAAGGGGGGGGAGGGGAGGGGTGGGGTGGAGTGGTGGGGGAATCTTGTTGGTGGGGGAGGGGGCGGGGGGGGCGGGCGGGGGAGGGGAGGGGAGGGGGTGGGGGTGGGGCTGCGGGGGGTATGGGTAGGAGGGGTGGGGGTGGGGTGGTCTTAAGGGAGAGGGAAGAGAAAGATGACGGGAGGAGGAGGGGAGTAGAGAGAAAATTAAACAAAAAAAAATAGCAAACCAATCATATGGCGACACGTGACACATGTAACCTACTAAATAGGTCACAAACAGGTTAAAACTCAATAGAAGAAAATAGTCCTACAAGCCTAACTCAATTAGGGATAATCAAAAGGTAGACTTAAAATGGGAAGATCGCTGAAAGGTTGACTTATTTAAAACAATTTTTCCATAAGAATATCATAGTATTCACAGCCAAAACACAAAACTCACGAAACCTATATTATACTAAAATAATAATACACATAGTCAAAAGTCAAAACAATATCCAACATCAAATTAAGTTCTAATATTATCATGTGATGCATAACATCCGATGATCCAAAGTATTAGATTATGGTTATAGACATTAGACATGATTCGGCTTTCAAAAGAGAGTAAGAGACTCTCTACAAAACCAAAGGAAAATCATACATACAGAACTATGGGGGATATATGTGGGCCACAACTAAAATGAAATTTCTACAAAACCAAAGGAATTCACAGCCAACTAAACGAAATCAACTTGCTTTTGCGTGCTCTTTCTATTGCAGAAAATATTAGGATTTTGATTGGATTTCCGTGTTCCATTATCCATTGATCTTTGCCCACTTAGAAACAAAACTAAAGTTCCAGCCTTATCAAAATTTGGCATTGATCAGTGTAACATTTCGGCAAATCAATACCCTAACTGAAGATATTTTTAATGTCCAACACACATATTTTTAACATCATAACAAATAATTGTGCCACCGAAACAAAATTACTAAGCTAACTTACAGTGAAAAAGAAGATTTCTCCCTCTTTATCCGATCCAAAGAAATTGGGATATTTTTTGATTTCCTTTGATTTTGTTACTGAGTCACAGAATAGTGTTGATAACGTGTTATGAAAAATAGAGAGAAGGAAATAAGGGAAGAGAAACTGTAGAATCAAACTGTCTGTTTTTTTTTGTTATATTTTCCATTAGATAGAGAAATATATATATATATATATATATATATATATATATATATATATATATATATATATATATATATATATATATATATATATATATACATCCTAATGGTTTGTTTGGTCATAAATAGTGGTAATGGTAATGAAATTTAGTGTAAATTTGTAAAAAAGTTCTCATGTCAATGACCATGAGAATGAAACTTTATCACAAAACATGGATTTCCCTTTATAAATTTCCATTACCACCTAATACCACCTTCCCAAGTGGTAATGGATAGTAATGAGATTTTAGGAAGAAAATGAATATCTTGGGATGGAGTAAGCATTACTGTAGGTAATGACATTGGAATTCAAGTACAAATTTACACTATAATTCATTATCATTCCCATCATTTATGGCCTCTTACCAAACGATTATGGTTTTTAAATGAATTTTTGAATTTGATCGCCATTATATAAGGGTACTATGGACATCAATTATAATTTTTATATTTTTCACAATAAAGATAAGTTATTACGCGTTGGGTTACGTGAACGCATGACGTGCGTTAATTTCAAAACTTGTTATTATATACTCCATCTGTACTATAGTTATGATTACTCTTAAAATGTGAAAGATATAGTTAGATGAATCTAGATATCTTAATTCGCTAATGTAAAAAACTAACAAAGGTTGTGAGTGATTTTTAATATTAATTTTTTGTAAATGAATTTAGATATATTAATTCTTAAGATATACTCGAACATATATAGAACATTACACTTACTTTTATTTTTCAATAACGAACAACGTACTTGATTAACGAGTAAAGTATCCGCAAATTTGAGAATGTCGTATTTGAGAATGTCGTGAAGCTCCAATCTATGAAGAGATCGAACTGATTTTTTTTGGTTTGGAGTTTGTGTGTTATAATTGTGTTTGTGTTATGGAAAAATTATTTTGAGTTTGAATTTGAGTTGTCTATGTAATGAGAATGTTGTGTATTTTTTTTTTGTTATTGTCTGTGGTATTAATGTTTGGTAAGTTCTTGGTTTTTGAATCTTTTTTATTGGCAAGTTTATGTGATTGAGCTTTTATATGAGTTGATTGGGTTTAATATAGATTTGATTGATTTTTTTGGCAAATTTATGTGGTGAATTGGTTTTGATTAATTGTTAGAAGCTGTGTGTGGAAATTTGGAATCTAATAGTATTTATGTTGTGAAGGGGCAATTAAGTAAATTTCAAAGAGGACACAATTGCTCCTCCCTTGGCTTATATAATAGAGATAACAAAACCCTAACTGTATGTTGATTAATTAGATAAAAAAATTGACAATTAATTTGCAAAGGAAAGTAGATATAGATTGAATGAGGTGAGAGAAAGAAGTCAAATTAATAATGGGAGTTTCCTTTCTCCTGCTATTCCTTGCAATTAATACCACTGACAAGGGAATTGTATTATTGTAGTGGATATCGCAAAGTCTTACAATTTGCTTCATTTTACCATTGATAACTGAGAATTGTATTTACTAGTTCCCGGGTCATTGCCCACAAATAAAACTGCTGAGAATTTTTTGTTTAGCTGAAAAAATTTAAAATGAAATGGGACCCCCAATAAGAGGAGCCCTCAGCGATCAGGGTGCTCACTAGGGGTGAAAGTTATTCAAATAAAATCCAAAATCCAATCCAATCCGATCCAAATTAGTAATTCGGATCAGATTCGAATTGTGTTCGGATTGGATTCGGATTGAAATTTTTTTAAAATTTGGATTTTTGGGTCGTATTGGATTGAGGGTAATTGGATCCAAAAATCCAATATAACCAAATAGTAATATGCCTTGTATTATGTATCTGGATTAGGCTTAAGTGCTTAACTGATTTTTTATATAAAAAAAAAAGCCTAGTCCATACCCCAGTAAGCGTAGCACTTCAACCCTTCCCCTAAAACCCTAACAGCACTTAATTCCTCATTTCTTAAATTTACTAGACTGCTGTTGTGCTTAATTTATTTCATTGAAAAATTAAGTTTAAAAAAATCGGATTTTCGGATCGGGTCCAATCTAGAGTATGAAAATTCGGATTGGATTGGATCGGATTCAAACTCTAATTGGTTTGGATTCGGATTGGAAAATTAAAATCCAAATTTTGTTCGTATCGGATTGGATTAGGCCCTAATCCAAACCGTAAACCGAACTTTCACCCCTAGTGCTCACTCCATGAGCCGACCCTGGAAAATACACAAAATACCTAAGCAAATTAAAGAATAACTATGAACTGTCAATGTAATTAAAAATCACAATAAACATGTCAATTTTCTATGCCTTAGATACTTTAAGTGCATGTTTGGTTCAGCCAATGGAATAGAAAGATTGAAATCAAGTAGAGTGGAGGAATAGTAACAATGATGTTAATACCTTTATTGGAGGTTTGGCTCCACTGTGGAAAGGAAACATGATTGAGGAAGCTAAGATAACATATTGTGTTATCATAAGGTTGAGAAAAGAAATAAATTGGTGGAAATAAATAACCTCATGAAAGGAAAACTATTACCCCACTCCTTATACGGTAATACCAAACAACATGTAATGAAAATGATTTATTATATGTGTTTTTAACGCCCTAAAATCTCATATTAACCATATGCTCACATTATTCATTAGTCCTCATAGCTCGCAAGGTTGTTGGGGATACAACTCGCTTTAATTTCATTGGCTATTAATCGGAGACTGTAACTTTTGGAAATTAAACACACCATCAAATAGTTAATTCCTACAATAATTGATTAGAGCTATTTTTACTAGATAATAATCTACCAACTAGATATAGAATTTAAATAAAAATTTAAAATTGCTTAATAAAATTACACTTATCATTAAAATCTATCTCTAATGGGTAGAAAACCTATTTGATACATTTTTTTTCTTTCTACAAATATTATCAGTTGAAGAGTCCTCACTTACAAGCTTGCATTAACTAGTGTTTATATCCTTCCTTAAATTTTGATTTCATGGCACAAATATTGTCAGAATCATCACCGATAGAACATTCTTTCTTGACCTGGAAAATGCAAACTTGCTATCTCTTTTAGGCTTTAGCAGTTTGCAAGGAGTGATGTGAAACTAAAGCACGTCTATCACTTTGGGCGGGCTAACCCAAACAGGCCCACAAATTAATCAGAATGAGAGTTCTTTGGTTCGGTCTAAGCCGTGTTATAAACGAAAATGTCCTAGCCTCAGCAGTCAGCAGGCCCACTGGCCACTTAACCAAAACAATCTAAAGCAGTGGTACACTGAGCAAACTGCAAACATATCACCATAGCTCATGGAAAAACCAGAAAAAGTTGAGATCAACTGCAATGGACTCCCCCATTTCTGTCCTTCGCATATTTCGTCAGTATTACCAAAAAAAGGTCCCAAATTAGAATGTGCACACATTCGTATAAAGAGGACGCTGCACATTGCACATTGCACATTGCACATTGCACATTGCACAGTGCACACAATTAACAAGAACATTTACTAGTTTATCAAAATGAACGTTGGCAAAAACAGGTCAGAAACCCAGTAAGAAACACAGTATAACAATATAGATTCGATTCTAAGAGAAATAAAGTTCATAGCTAGTAGTTTTCAATATTTAGCATGTACTCCCTCAGTTGAATGCACGTTTGCCAATGCACGTTTTGTATCGTTAATATCTTTAATTACATATTAGTAAAAATTATAAAAGTTTGATTTTCTTAATGTACGCAATGAGACGAATCAAACAAGCACACACTATGTTATGTTTTTCTTATATATTGGAAATTTTTTTGAGGGCTTTCTTTAACTTTGAATAGTGTCCAAAAAAGAAATGGGCACTCTATTAAGGGACGGAGGGAGTATAAAAGTAAAAAGGGATGAGGTGAAGTTGGCTCATAATCTGGCCCAAAAAGCTAGAAGAGGCTAATTCCCCCCCCTCCTATTTGTTTACCCGTTGTAAAAAAAAAAAACAGTATAACTCCTTTACACTTTGAAAGACAGATGAAAATATTACTCCCTTCCCTTGGACATGGAGATTCAGAAGATCTGATAGCTTCACTAAGCAGAGCAGCAGGTCATAGGGTGAACCAAAACAGTTCGGCTATTTACCGAAGTTTTCTCCACAAAACTAAGAAAGGCGTGTAAATTTGTAAATTCGTTAATAGGGTGAACCAAAATACTTCAGCTACTTACCCACCATCCTGCTCTCTTTTCGCTAGAGAACATGTTTATGCCAGATCTAGACATTAAAATTCAAGTCCAATTAGGTTGTGCTTGGGATCACGTGAGCTTCGCTGGGAGGCTCGCGTAGTTTGTTACGTCAACTCCAAAAGGAGAAATTGCGTTGGAATATTTAATTTTAAATGCTTGAATTCAATTCCAGAAATTGAAATCCTTACATTCAAATTCAATTAAACATAAGGAATTCTAATGGCGGCATTTCAAATTCATCACAATATTTGGCAAGAATTGACTTCAACTATTTGATATTATTTGATTAGTTACAGAATACAAACATAACAATAGTTTGACTTAAAAACATCACCCAGAAATATTTGGGAAAACTAAAATACTCAACCTAACTTTTGCATGTCATGGAAAAAATTATCAACAACAGTAACAGAGCCAAAACATTTTAATTTCAACCTGAAAAATTCTCTTTCTTCCTCAAAACTCGCATGAATTCACTTCGTATATTTTGTTTTTTCTTCAAAATCTGTTAGTTTGATGTTTGATTCACGGGATGAAGGAAAAAAAAGATCTCTAAAGGCTGCCGCCATAGTTGCAACTTGCAAGGTGAGGAGGGGAGAGAGAGAGAGAGGGGCAAAATGTCAATTACTTTTTTCTTGTAAGGGTTAGGGAAAGACTTTGAGGCTTTATGCATTTCAAATTCCATGTTTGATGAGTGGATTTGAAATTCTATTTATTGGGCTTATATGTAAAAGGTTTCGATTTGAGCCAAATCCAATTCCAAAATTTAACATTATTCAAACACATGTTGTTGGCAATTAACCCAATTTCAGAATTTAAGATGAAATTCCAATTCCTAAACAAAGCATTACAGAATGGTGTAGAATTCAATACTGAATCACAAAGCTCGAATTACTGCCCAAAGACAATATCAGTTACACAGAAAGCAAAATATTCCAAGGAAGCAATCACAAAATTTTGTCCTTAATGACAAAAGGTACAAGAAATTATGTTCTTTTCTAACAATTTATTCAAGTATTAACTTATAACTGTACAAAACATTGAGGTTTCTGAAGTTACAGTCTATTGTACAAAATTCTCTCAAAAGAAAAAGAATATGCAATCTCTCGAAACAAATATTTTCAGCAGGCTAGGTGGTAACAAGTATGAATCCTATAATAAGTATGGTGTTGAATCATAATTTGCAACAAATTGAACAAGTATAACCTCACCGGAAATTCTTTTTCCGGCACTTGTAAGGGTATTGAGAGGCAGGTGATTTTGAATACTCCATTGGAAGCTGAGGAGTGGCAAATTCCCCGGTAAGCATCCCTACAACTTCTTTCATAGAAGGCCGGCGAGCTGGTGCCTTCTGCAAGCACATGAGAGCAACTATAATGCAGAGCTGAGCTTCTTCTCTGTTCAACGAACGAATTTTCTTGTCCACTAAATCATGAAGCTTTCCAGAACGAGCAAGTTGACGAGCCCATGAAACAAGATTCGCCTTGTAGAATTCAGACATGGGCGAGCCTGTCACTTGCAAAGGCCGTCTCCCAGCAATAAGAACCAAAAGCAACACACCAAAGCTATACACATCACACTTCTCTGAGAGATCACCACCACTGCTATATTCAGGAGCGATGTAGCACACGGTTCCTCTCATACTCGGGGTGCTACTAATCCCACCACTCTTGGGGATCTCCCCGCTCATCGAATCATAGCTCGTGTGACGAACCTTCCAAAGGTCTCCACTAAAACCATCCAACCACCAATCAATACTACTCCGACTACTCTTCCTACTCCTGTTATACTTCTTCTTCTTATCTACATACATCTCATCATTCCTAGGCCACCAATTGTCCTCATTATCACTCTTGGACTCTTGATCCCTCCTTTTCTTTTTCTTCTTCTTCTTCTTTTTCTTCCTTGCAAGTTCCTCACTATATTCCTCCTTCCACCATGCCCTCACTGGCCTCCTCTTCTCCTTCTTCGAACTCCACCCTTCCTCCATCGACACCCACCACTCTAACGTCTTCCCTTTCGTCTTCCCACCTTTCTTAGGCACTACAGAGCTCGAAGAAGCTCCCCCTTTAACCCAATCATTATGGGATCCCTCCCTAGCAACCTCCATTCCCATCCATTCCATCACATAATCCTTCACCTTCCCAGTCCCCCCTCCATTGGCATTTCCATTTCGCGCCTTCCCCACCTCTTTCTCAACACCCTCCATATCCATCCTATTGAACTGAGCCTCTAAATCCAACCCCTTGTCATAAAACTCCGAGGGGGATGTCTTTGCCGTCACCATCTCCGGAGAGGTCTCAACCCTCAATGGAGATAGATCGACACCAACACTCCCCTCCTCGTATCCCACCGTAGTGGTAACACTTTCAGTTTCCATCACTGACCCAGTATCCTCCACCCCAACATCAACATTATTATTGCTACCATTACCAGCATTATCATTTTTATTACCATTATTATTATTATCATTATTATTAGTATAATGATCATTAGCATTACAATTCAAATTCCCCGTGATCCCCTGATTTCCCCCAATATTAACAACAACAGCATCATTAGTTTCCCCCAATTTAATCCTAGCAAGCCCAAAATCCGCAATCTTAGCTCTAAAACAATCATCCAACAAAATATTACTAGGCTTAACATCACCATGAATTATAGGAGGATCACAATGATGATGCAAAAACGCCAATCCTTGAGCAACCTCAACCGCAACACGAAACCTGTGAGACCAATCCATCAACTCCTCGCATTTCTTGTGCAACAAACAATCCTGCAAATTACCATTAACCATAAGCTCATAAACGAGGCACATACGGCGTCGACTACGAGACGAAGCAAAACCCAACAACCTAACAACCCGATCCGACTCAACCAACGTGTTGGCTATAAGCAACTCATTCTGAAACTCCCGCTCCCCTTGGAGCGACCCAGAGTCTAAGAGCTTAACAGCAACAGCGACTTCGCGGTTTCGAGAGAGCGAAAGAGAAGCAGAGAAAACAGACCCGAACCCGCCTTGGCCCAACCGACGAGAAGGGGAGAAGTTGGAGGTGACACGACGGAGGTGAGAGAAGGAGAATCGACGAGGGAGGTTAGAGGAGGAGGTGGAAGAAGAGGTGGGTTTAAGGCGGTGAAAGAAACGGCGGAAGAAGGAAAAAGAGATGAGTAGGAGAGAGAAAGTTAAGGTGGCGCCAAGAAGTGGTGGGAGGAGATGAGAAGGTGTTATGTGATGATGATGATGGTGATGGTGATGGTGTGGAGGAGAGAGAAAGTTGGGTTGTGGAGATGGTGGAGAAGACATGGAAAGTTTTATTAATTTGTTGATGATTTCAGTAGTTGAGATGAAGAGATGAAGATGAAGATGAAGATGAAGGTTAGTGAGTTTTCATGATTTGTGTGAAGAAGGGAAGGGAAGGGAAGGGAAGGGAAATGGCCGTTGCCCGTTGGTAAAGAAAGAGTAAAAAAGTGTACAGCAGACAAAGGCAGCTGTTGTTATTGTAGACTGTCCTGCTAATTGCTGAATGAATTGTTATTGTAGTGATTACTGATGAGTATCTATCTGATGCATCTATCCCTCGCTTTCAGAGTTTCTGTTCTTTACTTGCTCTTCTTCTCTTTTTTTGTTCTTTTTCTTTTTAGAGCTTTAGAGACTAGTTTTTATGGGAATAGTAACGTACATGGTCCAGCTTCCTTTTCTTTTTTGGACTTCGAGGATGTGTGAGATTATAAAAGAGATTCACAGATTTTCTAATGTTACCTTGTTATACTAATTCAGAAAATAAGTCTTGAGTTAGTATTAGGCCCTAATAATTATAATTATTATTATTATTATTAATTGAAAATGAAATTGAAATGAGTTGAATTGAGCTAAATTTAAGTGTCTGCAAAAATGAAACTAGATTGAATTAACTGAATGTAAGTGTAATGAACTAAACTTCATGAAGCGAACTAAACTAAAAAGTTGAAGGCGCGCTTGATATATGATTATAAACTATTTACTCCACTTAACTTTTTTGATTGCATTTGACTAGGCCAGGGCGTGACATAAAGGTCGCGGCTAACTCAAAACTATTCATGGACTCCAACCATCCCTTTTGGTTGAGTTGGTCCCTTTAACAATTTTTATTGGAATTGACTTCAACTTATTTGAACTAATTTTATAAGGTGTTTGAATTTATTAAAAGTTAATGAAACTTAATAGAACTTATTACACCTGAAACTTACTTTCTTAGGTTAAGAGAGTGCATCTTAAGTCATCTTTTAATTCATTTTCTACAAAAACTTATGTATTGTTAGACTCATCTATCAATTCCCAGTATAATTGACTTGTTTGAGGTGAATTTTTTTTTTATAAGGTAAGATGAAGTCCCTTGCAAGTAGAAGGTAATTGGGGATCCCCTCAAGGGGATGAGGCTCGATCCGGATCCCGGATCGAATGCGCGATCCCAACACCACTAGGCTATCATCTGCTGCTCGGTTTGAGGTAAATTGTTATATTGTTGAGAGACGACTTTTATAGGTGTACTGTCCTATATAACTCAATATTCACTAAAAACTTTTTATCCAAAGTAACTTAATACGCATAATGTTAACTGTATAGCAAGTGAAAAAAAAAGATTTTTTTTTCTTTTTGACAGATTTTTTTTTCAAGCTACAAGACAATTATTAGTATACTTCTAACTTGTAAGAAACTTCCATCAATTTCTCATCTTAACCAAAAAAATCATCTACTCAAGCAAGCTAGGGCACGTGTGTGCTTCACTTTGGTGGATGACTATTGTATCATCAATTTGAGCGTGGAGTTGGTATTAATTCTTGTTTTCTTCTTCAATTATTCTAATTCTTTCAACACATGGTGAGATGCACCAAAAGTAACCAAACAACTGGAAAAAAACACTCAACCTTTTTAAATCGTCATATTTTGTTTTCCACCGGTTGGTTTGACAATTCTTCCCACTTATGTCAACTTTTAACCCCATTAAATTCTTAATTTCTCGTCCCCTTGATGCTTATTAGTATAGTCCTATAATCAATTTTGTCGACTACTACAAACAAACAATAAAAAACAATATACTCCTAAGTCAAATTAGTGATATTCTTTTCCGACCATATAATATATGGTGTATGAAAGATATACTCTTTTGACTTGGTCATTTCTTTTTGATGTGTATATGTGATATTATTAAGCAAGGATTTTTCAACTTATGCATGGGAAGAAATGATCAGATAAATCTGTCACAACTCACTATGGATATGATGATCATATATGATAAGGACATGAAACCTTATAATGCAAGCCAGAAGACAACACGAGGCGCAATAGAACAATATTCAATTTTGTTCAATATATAGCCTTTTTCCGTTATGTAGAGGTACTAAAATAAAAATTGGTTCGCCGTTATTTCTCACAAATTATCACAACATGATCATACACTATTACAAAAAAGGTTCTATTTCATCATTTTGCATAATGTTAATATAGAATTTGGTTTATGTTTACCCCCACAAGGCCCCTACCCCATGTAACAATGTTATTTTAAGTTGTAAGAAATTGAGGATATTCATTATTTTCGGATTTTTTTCATTGATCCTTATATTGTTGTATAACCTTCTATGACACATTCTATATCATTGATGACTTCTTTGATAGACTAGGAAAAATTGGTAGTAATAGTTGTAACGAATATATAAATAAGTTTGTGGTAAATTATCATGACAAAGGTCGTGGTAATTTTTCATGTCTACTTTTAATATCTTTTTCTTTATGAATTTTTTATTGCTATACGTGACCATTTTATAAAGAAAAGACATGTATTTACTGATAGATCAGAGTTACATTATCATGATCATTATCCTGAAACTTGTATTGTAAAATTACATATAAATACATCATTGTTTTTGCCATCAATGATGATGGAATGTGAGGTTATTTCATATTAAAATGTAACAGGCACAAGAAAATTACAATGGTCAACTCTAATCCATTAGCTACCCAACTAAACTGTCTTCAAAAGTGAAATCAATGAAAAGAAATGCTTCAATCAAGCAATTCATGAGATCAGATTGTCAAAAGCTTTTACCCACCCAAATTAGAGTGATAGTTACTCCACTGTATTAAAATTGTTATAATGAAAAAAGATGATTGACTAGCACCAAAAAATATTGATTGACTACTTAAGTTGTGAAAAGGTTTTAGCAAATGTGGGACATTTTGCTTTACAATTTTCTGGCTCCTTTTAGCTCTTTCCTTAGTGAGTAATCAAATAATGAAACGCACATTCTCTGAAATCCAAGGCAAAGAGAAAGGGAGGCAAAAAGTAAACGCAATTTTTAGTATACGTTTTGATCTTTTTAGACTATTATTAGTTCAAAAACAAAACTATAGAAGTTAAAAAAAATGAAACAAAAAAAAAACTTAGTCAACCTTTATTAATTGAATATTTGAAGAAAAATACTCAAAATTTAAGCAACATGTATAACATATTTGTTTGTGACTGAATAAAATGGTCTAATATAAGACAAACTCAAAAGGAGGATAAACTAAAAGGTGCTTAATCAAATTATCTAAGAGTGAAATTGTGTGAACCCCACCCTCTTGTGTTTTTAGATTAGATTATTCAAGCTTCTGAGCAGTGCACTCGTACCATGTGCTCAAGACTCAAGAGGATCCCCCATCAATCACTTTTGAATATTCATAGAATGGAGGGCACAACACAAATTTTAGAGGATGTATGAATCAATAATCCTTACTATTACTCCATAACATATATAAAACCATACATATGTCAACTAACCAATTAATATAATTTTAAATATCGCTTTTATGATCTTTTATCGAATTATGTCTATATTACTAATTTAGTCTTTCCTGACCTTATCATTATTGTTTAAAACTATCTCGGGTTGTATTTTAAGTGAATTAAACTTATTAAAACATATCTTAACTTGCCAGACGTGACATAAACTTTTTTTTTCATAAATGAGTCGAAATAAATTTTAAATACTTCTATAAAACTACCTTAGCAGCATCAGGTTGCCCAACATAAAACGCAGTCCCAATTCAATAGTGTGTGGACGGTGTGTGGACGGTGCCAATTGCCAAAGCATGTGGGCAATTATATTAAAGGGTTAGCTTTATCGAATGAAAAGTTCTATGATTTGCAACCACTCCCAAAACCCAATAATGCCTTTTTGCTTCATTTATGTTCATTACGAATCATTATTATCCAGAGAGGTAGTGTAGTAGTGATGAAAACCACATACTTGGATTTTTTATAGTTATTTTTCTTTTGGCAAATATGTCTATCAACATCTCAGAAGTTAATAAATTACTCGTGTAATAATGGTCACATTACAAATATTCACATCAACATTTATACAATATGATTACACAAAAACCAACAGGTCTATCATATACAACAGGATTTACTCACACTTAATCAAAGAAAAAAAAAGTTCATCCCTTTACAAAGTTGGTTTTATGTGATTTGCAGTAATTAAACTTGTTGTATACAATATGCTCGATATACGCAAGACCTACTAATGTAATTACGACTAGTGACCAAACTATGTGAGCAAGAATCAAGATTACAGTCCATATAGATTAGATGTATTAAAATAGGATCAAAACTTAAAATTAGCTACCAGAACCATTCGTTCCTCGAATCCACAGCTTTTACATTAGTTGATACGAGAGGAAAAGCGCCATAGAGGGAAACAAAATCATTCAGGCATTTATGTCTCTTGCTACTGTGATCTTTCAAACTACTTATGCCAGATGATCCAATCTCGTATATCTTCCCTGCAAAGTAAACTGTTCAGTTCAGGCCACAGATTTTGTGGTAAATGCTTCCTACATACTATAAGATAAGAAATCTCGACTCTCTATTTTTTCTTTTAAATAATGTACCATGGCAACAACCTAGAGCAAAAGATGCTAGTAGAAGCCTGAGTGATAAGCCTGCACGGTGTGTTGATTCAAAGTCCACACTCCACACACAAGGGCATTTTATGGAGTTCCGACAACGTAGAGGCAAAATGGGGTTTTCTTGAATAGATAAGCGGTTTATATAGGAGGAAAGAAAAGAGGATGTAGACTCTTCAGTCCACACGTTGTAAAAGCCTCCTCAATGTAGCCAAAACTTAGATACTTCTATTGAGTCTGATTGCCTAAGTGCATACTGCATAGACAAAACATAATAGCAATATTACTCTTTACTCTTTTGGTAGAATAAGAGGTTCCAAAATTTTCATTCTTCAAGTGATTTACCCTATTAGGGGGATATGTATACATGTACCCACATCTGCTACCCAAATTCTATTTTGACATTTTAAGATACTCGAGTTTCCAGGATCATGCCAATAGTTCAAACTTTCAGTTCAAATATTCCTCTAAGGAAAATCAAATTTACTAATACTCTTGGAGGTTGATTAATAGAAGCAGCAAATGAAGAATGAGACAGTATGAAGCAATTACTAAATATAATGAAAACTTTCAATGGTTGAATATAAAACATACAGTCTACAAGATGGCTAAATTATCTTGGGATCATACTTTAGCAAAAGCAATGTGCTTCCAAGTCGATAAGTATGGCCCTGTTCGAAACGAATGTTTATTCTCCAAACTCTGTCCTCAACAGGATTGCCAGCTGCATCTCTGCTATGTATAACTAAAGCTTAAGAATAATCTATAGAAGTATAACCCATCCATCCCATGAGCCATGATAAATGTCCTCCCTCTATGCCTTCTGACACATATCTACGGATGAAGTGCACATCTGCTACATCTAAAGCTCTTACTTTAAAAAGAAATGGTGAATTATCATAAGTTTCGGGAGCAGAGTATAAGAAATGCACATCAGTATCTGGTTTAGGTTTCCAATATATTAAAAGTCCTTGTTACTGGTAGATCATATTTGCAATAAACCAGCCCTTACCTTTGATCCAAATGGGAGGAGCAGATGTGGCGTTGGCAACAAGCAAGGACATGGCAATGTCTTCACAGTTCCTTTGATGAGAAAAATACATAGGAATGTAAAGAGCTGGAATTAAATCTTTTGAAAAAAGAAACACAAAAAAGTATGTCATGCCCATACCTCTCTCTTGTTACATAGTCACGGATGGATGTGGGCATCTGATAAGTATACAAATCAAGGTACTTCCGATGGAAAAATGCTGCTTTTGACAAAACCATACTGTAAGTGCCCATCCACCAAACAGACCACCATCCTCCATATTTATAAGATGCATGGGCATCCTTCTGTCATAAAGAAAGATGAGCAAGAAGAATAAGAACCATAAGCCTGAAGTTAAATAGTCCTTGACAATTGACATATAATCCTTAACATTGTTCAGATAACAACGATGAAGAGAATGATAAAGACAAATTGGAGAGGGGAAGGATTTCCTTACCATTTTCTTCCCTTCCCTTCCCTTCTCCCATAAATATCCAAACAACGAAATATAAATCCCTTCCTTATTACCCTATCCAAACACATTCTTAGTTTTGCTCTTGGTTGCAAGGAGGCAATAAATCATGTGTGGAATCCGCATTAATAACACATCTGTGTTTTGTGCAATCAACAAACCATAGACCCATGTCCTAGGTTTATTATAGGAAGGTAACTTTGAAACCAGGGTATTAAAAAGTTTAAAACAGAGTACTAATTGTGACTTGCGAGGGATAAGGTCTTTAATAAGGCTTCCTTAATCAGGTTTTGGTTTCTTTTTTGCTTTAAAAATTACTTGTTCTCTGGTTGAATTTTTCATTTCACATTTCAAGTTAAAAAAGTTTTCTTATTCATAAGGAAAAAACTGACAAGCTCATGGAATTGCCATTTTGGTCTTCAGAGTTTATACACAAGATTTGACAGCAAATCTTATATCAGATTATTAGAAACACTAACTAGAACAACATTTATTGGACCAAAATACTGCTCAAGGAAGAACGCTCATATGTAATTTTGAGCTCATTATGTTGAGATATGATAAACATCTAACTGGGAGATGTTTACTAACATTTAGCAGGAGTAAGGCTGTCAATGTACATGGGAGAATAAAGATAAACTTGTCAGTCTAACAAAAAGTTGACATCGGAAAATGCGATGCTAACAAATAGTGTTCATACAACTACAAATAGTGTTCATGTAACTACAAATAGTGTTTATACAACTAACAAATAGTGTTTATGCAGCTAACAGATAGTATTCATGAAATACAACTAGAGTTCATGCAACCCAACTAGAATAAAGGTAAAGTTGTCAGTCTAACAAAAAGTTGACCTCAAAAAATGTGATATTAACAAATAGTGTTCAATGCTCATGCACTACAAGTAGTGTTCATGTAACTACAAGTAGTGTATATGCAACTAACAAATAATGTTATGAAATACAAAATAGTCTTCATGCAACCCAAGTACCCAATTAGTGTTTTCATATATTAGAAAGTAAATAAAAATCTGCAAACAAAAAAATTGGTTTTCTTTGATAGTGTATTTTATTAGCTTTCTATTCCTTGCTAGATGTTAGTAAACATCTCTCAGTTAGATGTTTATCGTTTCTCCATTATGTCAGTTTCCCAAAAAGGCTCCCCATTTGTTCAGAATTCAGATACTTGTGAAGCACATAGCAAAATTAGCTAAGGAGCTAAAAATCAGGGACAACTTCAGTTAAATACTTAATTTATCATTTTTCCTATCTGCAAAAAGAAATAATCTGGCAGCACTGAAACTTGTTTTCTTTTTGTTGGCGATTTGGAGGGAGGGAAGGACATATAAACCATTGTTACAAGGAGGGGACGTCCGGGGAGGGGGCGGGCTCGATGGACTCCCCCACCCCCTCCCTTTTGTATAAACATATCAAGAGGCTTACCTTTTCATCCAGCCGGTGCATGCGAGGGACAAAACCCACCATTGCTGATGGAGCAGTTTGCCATACGGTGAAAGCAAAGTCTAGTGCTCCACAAGGTACAATGACATCATCATCAACAGAGAAGATTGCATCAGTCCTCAGGTTCTCAATTGGTTTGAATCTGTTGTTCAGATTATCCTTTTCATTCACATCAAACTTAAATTTGGGTTTATGTGCTGTTTTGGACTTTGCTATCACAATGTTGTTGATATATTCTTTTATACTATTTGAGGGAGGATCATTCTCACTCCACACCACATGTATTGCATCAGTTCCATGACATGAAGCATAATGAGCAACAGACTGCTTTAAAAGATAGTTGCGCTTCCATGTGTTTATTAGTACAGTATATCCGCCTCTATAAAGAAGGACAAATGGAAAAGAAACAAATTAGAGACAAAAAATTTCCATGAAGTTATACCAACTACCAAGAGAGTGGTTAGCTGGGAAGATAACAATGTCCCGAAAAAGTGGTTTCGCATTTTCCCTTTGTTTGGTTTGCAAATGGTGGGGAACAGATTTCCCAAAGGTGGACAATAGTAGTTCTCCCAATGTTGGAAAACATTTTCCTTGCTAAAAGAAGCAATGCCAAAATTTCCTCTCTATTTATTACCTTCCTCTTTCGCTTCTCCAAACCATCCTCTCCCCCTCTATTTTCATTTTCTCGTTGCTCTCCAAGTTTTATTCTAAAGTAACAAACAAAGGAAAACAAATTTACAATTCTGTTTTCCCTTGGAAATTATTTCTCATGGAAATTCATTCTCTATTGAAAATGTTTCTTTGTCCAATCAAACATAGCCTAAGTGGAAAGTTACAGAAATCATAGTTCTCCCTCCAATCTCCTATCACTTCAAAATGCCTATGTTCTTCCATCAAAAACTATTGCACTTTTTACGATCACAAGTCGAAGGTCAGGATCATAGACTATTCATAGTATAGGATAGCAGGAAACAGAACAACATAGTGCTGTTCTCCTCAAACTCCAATGCTATGGATAGTGTACCATCAAAACAAACTCATTTCATGACACGAAAACGATATAGCATTTCAACATTAGGCGGTCCAAGAAACAATATTATGTTCCGTAATAGAGGAACATTATACTAGCTGTGTCCACATCACTTAAACACTCACAATTTACCCTTCCCAACTCCCAAGTCTTACTAACTAGTAACTACCCCCGCCCCCAATAAGAACAAAAATCAACTCTATGCTAGATGTCAATTTTCATGCCAATGAGATCAAAAACAATACATCCCTCATCAAATGAACTTAATTACGGTGATTGCAACATTAAATGCCTATTCAACAGCAAAACCCTAAACATTCTTTTTTTCCTTTTTCGGGCGAAACTATACCAAAAAAACAACAAAGCCGCAACTTTAAACAATGCTGATTATGAGCTTAATATTGATATACAACTATTAATTCATCAAATTTGGAAATTATCATCCAATGCTGATAACCTAGCAGTAATACCAATCTTAATATACCATAAATTACACCACATCCCCATAAATTCAAAACTTTCAAATACTCAATGCTCTAATCCAAGCTAGATAATAGATATCACTAATAACGAACAGATAATATAACGAAAAATAAATTAAAAAAAGGAAAAAAAAAGAGTAATTTACCTAGAAGGTGCAAAAGAAGAAGAAGAGGAGTGAAGATTCCAGCCGAAAGTAAAAGAGAATCGGGATAGAACAAAAACGACGCCGCACAATGCAGATAATACGAGAAGAAAGAGCTTGAGCTTAGCAATATGGCGGAGACGCCGGAAAATGTAAAAGCGATGTTGAAAAGGGCCTCTAATGGCGGCTTTTTCTTTCGCCGGAGAGTAAAATCCGCCGTTACTTTCGCCATCTCTGATAGCAATTAGGTTTAGTGTCGACATTTTCCGGCGACTTTCCGGCGATCACTTGTTAACTTCTATTTTTTTCCGTTCGATCTGGCCAATGTTGAATTGTTGCGCGATTTTCAATGGCAAGCAGATTGGTCAATGCAGATGTTTTGGATAAATTGGATAGAGAACAATTTTATTTTATGTAGAATTTAAATTGGTAAAGCAAAAGAATGGACGAAAGTGATACAAGATTTTTTTACTTTCCGCGGTGAAAGTGTCTTGAGAAGAAAAAGGCTAATTAGACAAATTTTCTTTAATTGATACAGTTTTTTTTTTAGTCTTTAATTTTTTTATTTGACCATTAAGTTTTTGAAAAAAAAATTCATAATATTGTTTGGAAAATTAATGTTAATACACAATACAACGGAAAAAAAAGGTTAATATGGGTTTTTTTTCGAAACATAGTAGTATAAAGAGTCACAATAATAAGCATTAATAATTTTATTTCGAAACATAGGGGATTTTTTTTCGAAGTATATATTATAAGAATATTATTAATGCTTATCCCTTCAAAACAAAATATTAATGCTTATCAACAATTAACCTTGAAAAATTAGTGCAACAATTAAATAAAGATCGAGGGAAACATTAGCTAAACATATATTTTCAATTTTATGAATACTGGTTTTAGTTGGTCAAATTTATCAAAAGTAGCATAATATGTTGGATATATGGATTATAGAGAAAAGTTGATTGGTTTGTCGTATAAGAACGTTGTGTCACATTCTTGTACCGTGTCAGTGATTTCAAAGTCAAGAGCAAAATTCCTCTTGTTTTAATGTTTTTGCTTAAAATCTAGTTAGTACTCCATAAAGGATAAGGTTAAATAATGACTTTTCGAGTTTGTTGCCTCGTGCTTTTTTTTTGGGTGCTAAATTTGCCTCATGTGTTATAGACTTGTAGGAATGGTGATCGAGTGGCTTGCATGCTAGTTCATTATCAATCATGATACTATCATTGTTCACAATCGACTTTCTAAATAATTGGGCAATAATCCAATATAATTTTTATGATTTTATCATAAACCAGAATGTATCATGCATTTGATGTTATATTTTGTTCATTTAGAGGGCTCCAATTAAGTAGAATGCAAAGATTCCATATGAGTTGAAAATAACCTTTAACCTTACGTATATTTGCCACAAACACGGGTATAACTTTATTGTTCAATCCGTCTTGCATGGACCCGATTTACATTAAAAATAGTGTGGACCAGGCCCAGGCACGTGCTCCACTACAAACTAGTCACTTCCGCGTTTCAAAATCCGCGAATATCTCGCTCAAAAATTTTAACAAAAACAGTTGTTCAAAACAAACATACACTATATCATGTCAAAACATACTATATCATGTCAAAATACACTATCATGTCAAATACTATAACGATCGATTATGATAATTTTGTGTAATATACAAATAAACTACACTATATCATTTCAAAATACACTATATTATGTCAAAACACACTATATCATGCAACACTATCATGCCAAAAAACACAGCAAAATACTATCATGTCAAAACACACTATATCATTTCAAAATACACTATATCATGCCAATATACACTATATCATGCAACACTATCATGCCAAAAAATACAGCAAAACACTATCATGTCAAAATACACTATGTCATTTTAAAATACACTATATTATTTCAAAATACACTATATCATTTAAAAAATACACTATCATAAGAGAGAAGTTATCAGAGGAGAAATTAATAAGATCAATTATGCTCACAACCGTGAGATCAATCGTTCCACCTTAAGGATCCTTCAATTTCTTTCCACTTTCTCATACCTCATTCTCTCTCCTCTTTCACTGCAAAATGTATAACAAGATCTGGACTTTCTCTCTCTAATCTCTCTCCTCTCTTTCTCTCTCTTCTTCCAGCTTCTTTTCTCATTGGGAACTTCTTCGTTCTCCAGGCAAAGTTTTTCTTTGACTTAATCTTCTTCTCATTTTCTCTCTCCTACCTGCTATGGAGTTCTCTGTTCTCATTTTCTTCGTAAATTGTTGATTACTAGCTAGCATCCATTTGTTCTTTGAAGGATCTCTGAGAATGTTAATAAAGGATTTTCGATTTAGAAATGGTTGTAGGATGAATGATTAGCTAGGTTTTAGTTTTACACAATGAGTTGATTAATTTAGCTTTTGTAATAATTGATATGTGTTGATGATGCTACGACCTCCTTTGATTTGTTTTCGCCAAAAAAGTTTTCGAGTTTCTTACTCAATTTCTGGAAAATCCTTCGAGCCTGAGGGAGAAAGAAGAGCAGGGTGGTGAGTGAGAATTTCGAGCGGGAGAGAGACAGGTGAATACTCACGTGAAATGGATCAGGTGCACACTAAGTTAGTGTGCACCGAGTTCATATTAGTTTTTTTATTATTGTTTTATAGTGGATAATGAATATCATTGGCGTGCTAACAAAAGTTTGTTAGCCTTAACCTTCTTCAAGTTTGCCTCACTTTACCTCTCAAAATAACATACCTAATAAAAATACTTGTCAAGTTGTTATTCCTTGGCTCATACACATAAAATGTTAAGCTTGTCTTTCAATCCCTTGAGGCTTAGCTAAAAACCTAGAGAAGCAGAAACCCAAAAAGAAAAAAAGAGTTGCAAACTTCGATTGTTTATACATCTGTCTGGTAATAAAGACATCTTCAATAATTCTCATCTTACATGTTTAATATAGCAACAACGACAATTACCCAAAATCCTATCAAAACGAAACTTTAGAAGGTCCAATGTGTCCAATCCTATGCACTCTTACACGTCGTCAAAGACTAGACTAGTTCATCGATAAATTTTGGCTACAACTATGGCTACAAATAGGACAAGTGGACGACTCTCCACCTCGTAGGGAGATGGAAAGCACATTAAATCCATCAATTATTGCCTTGCCAGGCCGATCCGAAGATGTATTTTTAGTTTCTTCATAGGTATACCAAGTTCGAAGCAATACTTTTACAAATAAGAATCCCTTAGGATATTTCAATAATGCAAAAATCAAATTGTAAAAACTAAATGAATAGCATAACAAGTTAACAATGACACAATAACCCAATATTAATACTGTCAAAAACAAACTTCAAGAAAGTTCAAACATATGCCATTATACCTTACCACTAACTACTAACTAGTAACTAGTCATCAAAGACTATACTACTACTTTGTCAGTGAAAGAGCCATTTGCTCCCAAATCTATTGAAAACCCAACTACCATTCATGTCAGTACACCTTCCTCCTATAGAAACTAACATATCCAGCCCTTAATCTTATTAGAAGAAGACAAATACTCTCTATTCATTCTCAATAACGATGACATAATTTCAAATTAAAACAAAAATAAGGCTAATTCAAGAAAATACCATGAAAAAGTTAAAAGGGGCAAATTTACCTTATACTACCTTTTATTATCCCAACTCAATCTCAAGATGTTCGTTTATCCTCCAAACTCATATTGGTGTCAACCATGTTAACACTACAGGACTTCTTACTCTGTGAAGTCCATTTTTCCACACCAAGTACCCAGTTTCTAGTCCTGGATGCCTGGAGACCATCTTAAAGATAACTTTGTATGATAACTTCTGATTCATCTTGGTGAAATTTAGCACCTTTGGTTCAATCAACACCTTAGCCCCTTTAAATGGTGTGACTCGAGCACGGTAACTCGATACGGGTTGACCCACATTTGTGACTGTCCTTTGAAGGGTTATACTAGAGATGCTCACATTTGAAGGAAACAGAACTGATAATGCAGGGTAATTCAAGTCCCCTGCCTTAAGAATAGTGTTACGGCAAGCCATTTTACCACCCTTTGAGAAAACTTTGAGCTGGAGGGGAGTTGGTTTTTGGGTACAAAGGAAATCAAAGTATTGTTGAGGTGTGATGTCATAGACCAAACCTGGGTTGAGAGCCCTAACTGGGTCTATATGACCTGCCCCATGATCAAAGGGACTCGAGGATGACTCTGTAGCAGCATCAATTAAAGGTCTTTTACTATTGTCATGGATATATGCTGTAGTCATCAAAGCAGATTTAATAGCAGCAGGACTCCAACTAGGGTGTACGGCCTTGATCAAGGCCGCCACCCCACTAACATGAGGGCACGACATTGACGTGCCTGATAGTATGTTGAACTTGACTCTTCGTTTATCGGCTGACACACTTGAGGGCCCCGTACTACCCGTCCATGCTGCAAGGATGTTCACACCGGGGGCCACCACATCGGGTTTCAGGACTTCTAAAGATAGGATGTTGGGTCCCCTGGATGAAAATGCCGCTACTATAGGGGATGGTTTGATGCCTACTTTTGTACCAAGGAATGACATTGTTGCTGTGGGATTTGGACTTGTCATTGCATAGCGCTTTATGATATTTCCTTCCCTTTCTCCAACTGCAACAGCCGGGAGGAGGTGGCAATCAGCTACTAACTCCTCCCCATTGGCCTCAGTGTTGGCTAGGATCATGCCTACTCCTCCGGCTTCTTTCACTACTTGGCCCTTTTGAACGCGAGGGCTAATGCCACGGTCACATATTACAATCTTTCCCTGAACTTTCCGTCGATCAAGAGTACCTTTTAAACCATGAAAAGGATGAATCATATTAACATGGGTAAGTTAGATATTTCTATCTTACACTGAATTCACTTACATTCTTGGACATTTCTTTATCTTGCTTAGTCTAGTATACTAAGTTCAAAACGCCAGTTTTCTTGTTGAGTAACAAATTCCATTTAAAATGTGATTTTAATAAGAATTGGTCTATCAAACAATATTCCCACAGTTTCCCACTACATTTATATGGTAAGCATTAGTAGATTCAATAACTGCTAACCTTAGACAACTGCATCATGTGACATTTTATCTTATTCATATTACTAATGTCTGTAGAACATTAAATTTTGCATCTACCACTGGCATATGCATCATTATTCTCATTTCACCTACATCATAATTAATCAAATTGATATATCTTTCTAGTATATTTGAAATTCTATACTCAATACTTCCATTAATTAAACCATTTTATTAAGCAAGTATACATATTGAATTATTGATTATGCATAAATTGCAAGCAGTATGAAATATACTTCATTATTTAAGCGTACCTTCCAAGCACAACGAATCTGGATCCGGGTTTGTTGAGTTACTCCCCAAATACACAACCGGGTAAAGTTTTTCAGTTGACAATTGCATCCTCCCTTTATAAATAGACACCCCAGTAAATGACTTCCCACTCCCAAGCCTAACATTAGCTGGGAAATTCCTATCCAACGTACTCGCCCCAACGGTCGCAACCCACGGGGCAACATTCGTTAAACTAACCGGCTCAGGCCCACCGTTACCCGCTGAACACGAAACAAACACTCCCTTCTCCATGGCTCCAAATGTAGCTACTGATAGGCTATCACGGAAGTAGGACGACACTCCACCTCCTAGCGAGATGGAGAGTACGTCCACTCCATCCGTGATAGCCTGGTCCACCGCTGACAAGATGTCTGAACTGAAACATCCGCCAGTCCAGCACACCTTGTAAGCGGCGACCCGGGCCCGAGGGTACATCCCTCGGGCCGTGCCTGGCGCGTAGCCTAGTAGGCTCGCGCCATGCACTAGGACCCGGCCACGGTCCCAGCTGTATGGGACCCGTGGCCGTCCTGGTCCCTAGGAGACTTGTACTCCATATCTTCATTAATTTTCCCCGTAGCCGCTTCATACCCACGATAAAATACACGAGCCCCTACAATCTTTTTATTGCAATGTCGGGCCGGGTCAAAACCCCGACCCCGCTCACACGCACCCTTCCACCGGGCCGGGATCGGGCCGAGCCCAGAGTCGTTGAAGCTCGGGCTCTCGGGCCATATCCCGGTATCCAGCACCCCGACGACAACGTCGTAGTGCCGGGCCTGGGCCCGGGTTCGGGCCTTATCTAGGAACACCTCCTCGCGGTTTAAGCCCAAGAACATTGGGCTTCTGGTAGTGTGGAGATGGTATACTGTCTCTGGAAATAAGGTGACCACACCGTGATGTTGGCCTAATCTTGAAGCCTCTTCCTCAGTGAGTTGGGCCGCAAGCCCGTGAAAAGCATTCTTGTAGGTATACATGATTCTTTCTTCTGCATTGTTAGTAGTAGTAAAATTTTGTGCTACAATAGAGTTAATTTTAGAGGAGTACCAATCAAGATGATTAGTAAAAACTAATGGCATAGCTGAATTATCCATTTGAACAATGTAAGTGTTTTTCGTAGAAGCTGATGAAAAAGAAAAGGATAAAAGGGAACATAAAATAATGAAGATTATCAAATTCCATTTCACTAATAATAATTTGGTTTCCATATTTTCTTTTTTGGGTTTTTCTCAAGGTAGAAGAAAGAAAAGAGAAAAATTTAGAATATTGGTGAGTTTGATTATAAGGTGGGGTGATCGAAGAGGGTTTGATAAGTGTCATCATCTTGTATTCTTGTGCATGTAATAAAAGAGGGTAGTTGATGTAATGAATGCAAAAGAACAAGGCTAAAAAGAGGTAGATAGGGGTAAATTAAATTAAAGTAAGGTGGTGGAATTTAATTGAGATGGCAAGGTCTGGTCCCTTTAGAAGTTATTTCATGTAGACTGTAGTTGTACTCCATTATAGAAGCACTGATTCCTCTGTCTAGGAAACTGTGTTACCACCAGACGGGAAAATATTTATTTCAAAGATGAATAAACAGCGCTACTAATTACTTAGATGAGCCTGTCAAAAAAAAAAAAAAAAAAAAAAAAATTACTTAGATGTAGCTCATGTGGATACTATAGTACTAGCCTACTAGCTCATACCAAAGAGGCAAAGAGTAACCATTAGTGTACCAAAATTCATTGAAAATGTTGTGTACGTGTAGCCTAATAGGACCATTTCTAACGTTATATAATTACAATTTACAAATAATGTGTGATTTTGTCATAAATTAAACTTAATAGGAGTAGTAAATTAGCAAGATGGTGGGACTCTTAGTAAATTAGGAAGATGGTGGGACTCTTATGGAGTTTCCATTGTTTAGAATAACGCATATAATTTTGTGAGTTATGATCAACAAAATCAGACTTTGATACTACTTTGAATGTAACCTTTTGTTTACATAGGGTTAATATTATATTTATCTGTTTCAAACTGTTTGACACACTTTTTTGGACACGCTTGCCAACAAATTTTAACTATTGATATCTTTAATTTCCTACATGTAAAAATTATAAAATGGTTTTTTCACCATATACCCCCGACAATAATTTTTTTGAACACAAACGATTATAAAAAGTTAATAGGGATTATGAGCGAATTAGGGGTTAATGACTAACGGAGTTAACCGCCGTTAGTCATTAAGGGCATTTTGATATATTTTCAAGAAATTGAGGGGTATACGGTGAATTTTAAAACTTGCAAGGGTATATGGTGCAAAAAAATATTTGTCGAGGGTATATATGGTGAAAAAACGATTATAAAAAGTTGATATTTTGAATGTATATATATTGAGACGAATTTAACAAGATCTCACATGACTATATTTTTACATACGTAAAAATCACAAAACACGGTCAAATGAGAGTGTGTGAAGAGTACAAAAGTCAAACCTGTTATCTATTTTGAAACAAATGAAGAATTCTTTATCTATCTATGATACCCAATTTTTTATAAGCCAAACTTGAAAAATTGCGATTGTTCTTTCCTAAAAATATGTAATAAAGAATTATTAGATGTTGATTTATATTGCTTAACAAAATTGTCAACTTTGACAATTGTGAGAAAAAGTTTCTCAACAACATGTTTGGGGAACTAAAACTTGTTATTTGAAACTGGTAGGAAAGAAAATATTCAATGAAACAGCAAAAAAAATACCAAACAAGACTATGGATGTTTTTTTTTTTTTTTTGATAATTTGAATTTTTAGTAATGTTTGGAGGCCCAGGGGGCAGTTACAGCTCATAGATCATAAACAAACTAGTGGCCCAATTGAGGTAAGACCCAACTAAGTAGAAAATGCAAAGGAGACCCAAAAGGGGACTTATCCTAGAATCAAAACCATCATGATTGACTTAGGATCTTAGAGCCAGGCAAGAAATTCTGAATTACGATGCAGGCCTTGCTTAGCTAAGGAGTTAGCGACATGATTGGAGCTTCTAACATGGTGAATGATGGATAAATTCAGCCAGGAATTTAGTGAATTGCGGATGAAGTTCAAATGGAAATTGAGATTCCATGGATGTCTTAAAATCACTCTTAGTTGTGTTTTACCTTTCATCTTCCATAAACTCGGAAAATAGCTTATTATTACCAAAATTATTAATTTTGAGAGGGCCTTCCACCTTTCCCTAGCCACACTAGCTCCTTGCGATATTATAAAAATTGCATAAGCTAGCTAGCTAGCTAAGGCATGCATGGGCCATGGGAGATGAGCCATAAGCAACAACTTTATTATTTTTGCCATATTTCTTAATTCTTCATCATCTCTTACTATCATGTCAACTCTTGTCCTTCTTCTATTTTTCCTGATCTTCGCTGTTTGGCTCCGTATTCAGCTCAAAGACAATACATGAGTTGAGGCTACATAGTACATGAATACGGAATACAGGATACATCCCAATTGAATTCGCTTGTTGTTGCTACTTGCTACTTGCTACTTGCTACTTGCTAGTGCCTAGTTGCTACTTAAAAGTCAAAACTGTCAAACAGAGCACATGCATATATTTAAAGGGTGTAGCCAAAGGACCTTTTTGCAGTCCAAATAAATTCATGCCACCCAAATAAAGTTTTTCTTTTTTTTCTTATTTCTTTTAAGTAAAAATTATAAAAATTTGATATTATGAATTTACACGTGAGATTTTTTTTACCAAAATAATTTAAAAAAAAACGAGAGTAAGATTTTTCCATTTTTCATCGTCTCAGATAAAGCTATAACTAGTTGTTGGGCCCAAGCCTCGAGTGACACCCTAAATGGCTGAATTATTTTATTAGACTCTATAATACGATTATTTGGGTTGACAATTGACATTTTATCACAAGTACTAAATGAACATCATCTATACAAGGTCGCGGGTTCAAATTCTACAATAATGATATTTTTTAAACGTAAGGTAAGAGCTTTTGCATGAGAGAGAAGTGTCATGTGACGAACATACCCGTCATGTCATAGATGACATGACCACATAGCGCTATATTAGGGCTTGAAATGGGGGTGACAAGTGGTCGGCTACAATGCTTTCCCACACGTTTTAATGATATATATTGAATATTGATATTGAATACTGATTGATATTATTGATTACATTAAGGAATATACACAAACATCACAAATGAGAGAGTAAGTGTTCTCTTATCGATATACCCGTCAATGTCATGTCATAGATGACATGGCTGCATAGTCGATTGTTTTGTATTGGCTAGCAAAAAAAAGTAAAATTGAACATCATAAACTAACAAGTAGGTAGAAAATTTGAACATTAGAAACGAAAATGGGACTGTTCTATTCAGTTTATCTGAACTTATTAGACCTTATTAGTCCTTATTGGAACTAATCTGAACTTATTAGAACTTATTTTATAAGAGAGCAAACCTTATTTTTGTTGAACTGAACTTATCAGAACTATCTAAACTTATTGTTTCTGATAAGGACTAAAAATAAGGTTAAAATAACATGCTCAGCATACTACTTTTACCTAGTGATAAAGTTTTTTTTTATGAGAAAACAACTGATTTGGGATGCTTTTCTCAAGTGATAGGATTTCTTTTAGGTTTCAGAGTAATTAACATTTCCCCTTAATATTTTGTGTGATTGTAAGTTGTACTTGTTGGCCTTGGTCCATCTTTTTCTTAACTTATTGTTGAATTAATTTTTTCTATTATATAAGATTAATCCCTTGAAAAAAAAAGATTAAAAAATACAAGTTATTGAGCTGCTCACGAACTTATCGAATCGAATCTGATTCGAGCCAACTTGAGGCGAGTTTTAACTGAATGTTGATCGGGTCGAATTCAAATACAAGTTATTTCTTAACCCACGTCATATATACTAATATCTTACCTAAATAAACCAAATCGGACAACCAAATAATAAATCTTATGTATTTATGAAAAATATTCAATTTATTTCAAGCCTAATGAATAATATTGATAGTGGAATAGTAGTTAAACGGGTTGTCGTGTCAAATTCGGGTTAAGATGTTCAACCCTAACCCAACTCGTTTGATAAACGGGTTGTGTCGGATCAACCCGTTTACCTTGACCCATTACCACCTCTAATTAGTACCCCCTACTCCAGTCTAATTAAATAGTTCCCCTCAAAAAAAAATAGTTGTGGCCCGAACCCGGTCAGGTAGGCATTTGAACGGCTCTAAATTTTGTGGTTTCAAGTTGCCTTCACTGTAGGGGTAGTCAAAGGACTCTGATCACCGCCTGGCGCCTGTGGCCTGTCTCCTTTGATATTTATTTTCTCTGCAATAATTTCTTGTAGTGGGGATCCAAACATTTTCAATCACAAAGCCACTAAATTCTTTGATGAGCAAATGCAACACGGTTTGGTAATAGTGAAAACTATGACACACAACCTAGTACATATTGGAGAATATCAGAAAACCAGCATTAGGGAATGTGCTTATATGTTGAAAGTTGAAACCAAATGAAGATAAGAAAATCGCTCATGCAAGAAAGCTAGCACGGGTAATATCATATGCAACAGCGTGCAATATTTGGCTCTATCTCAAGATTATAATCCAATATAGCGTTTACAAAGGTAGGAATGTAGGATCATTACTTGAGCTTTTTCAAATTTTGCACGAATAATTTGACAAACATTTTAAAGCGAACAGTTTTATAACCATCTTGTTTCTGTGCAAAAATTAAAGCATTGTTCCTAAATTAATCAATTTCCCTCAAAAGGCTTTGAATGATCTTTAGTGAATACGTGAGATGCATGTTCATACGATGAGTCTAATCTCTTATGTTTTTATTTCCCCATTGTTTTCAAATTTTAATCGAAATCAACATCAATTTACTTTATTTTTTTAAGGTAAGATAAAGATCAATGGCAAGTGTGGGGGAGGGGGAGAATTATGAGGATCCACTTTACATAAATAAAAAAGAATCGAACCCTTATCACAAGGGTGGAAGGAGGGCCTCCAACCAACTAGGTTGACCTTTATTTTTAACATCGATGTACTTAGCTTTGATTTTTACCTCTCCGTCTCATTGATATATCGTGTCTTTCCATTTTAATATGACTTTGTGCATTATTAATGGATATTTGTTCAACAAATATTCTCTCTTAATGAAGAGGTTAAAAGACAATATATTTGGGGCAAATATAATAATAGCAATATGTTTTGTTCGAAGGGGTTGTATAATTCCCTATAGGAGTATGTATTTTTTTTTTTTAGTTATTTTAAAAAGTAATTTGTTCGTCATAATTTTAGAGCACTGGAAAGACTAATCAAAGTATTGATTACGTGGTTAAAATAGGTTATTTCACGAGTCTATCAATGGATGTTCCTTGTGAATTTTCTGATCTTATTTGTATTCTAGACAAGGACTATTTAGATATTGTTTTTTTTTCATGATCTTATTTGTATATACTTCCTCTATTTTTTTTATAGATGCTACATTTCCCTCAAATGGAAATGTCATAATAGATGCTACATACCATAAATGAATCTCTTTTCACCATAAAGATTTTAAAATACTATTAAAAAGATTTTAAAATATTATATAAATAAAGTTCCAATATAACATTGCTCGTAGGATGGGCCTACAACCTCGGGGAAGTCCACCTTTTCCTTTTGGGCTGCTAAGCATCAATTGAAGCTTCTTTTAACAGTTTCGATCTTTTTGAAATTCTGGCCTCAACATTCTTCAAGACTTCAAGTCGTGATTAACAAAGGAAAATGAGGGAAGTAAAAAGACACGGCAAAAATCGTCGACAGCAGGGTTCGAACCTGCGCGGGCGAAGCCCAACAGATTTCAAGTCTGTCTCCTTAACCACTCGGACATATCGACATATTTGTTTAAATTGCCAACTTTAAAGATTATGGCATTTTGTATCTCGATCCCGACATATAATATTAAATATCATATTGTAAATTATTGTAGTCTCAAATTATTATTCTCTCTATCCCTAAAAGCTTTTCTCAGTTGCATCAAAAAAAAAAAAAGCTTTTCTCAGTTTACTATAGTTTGCTCGTTAAAAATTATCCTATTTTCTTTTAAGGTGACATGATCCCCACAATCTCTCCCTTTTTTCTGCTAGCCAATACACTACAATACAAAATTATACATACATTCAACACAACATCTAATAGAGTGGAAAAATAGGAATAGGCAGATCTTTGCGGAGTGAGCATCAAAGATAAAGGTGCAATGTTATTTTTGCATAATTAAAACACACTTGTAATTTGGAACACTTGACTTTTCATGATTTTCAACACACATTTTTTTTAACCTTCAACTTCTATCGTTGATAAAAGTAATATGTTAATTTCACTTTCTTCAATGCAAATCTTTGAAACATGAATGACTTCAATTATGTATCACTAGAATGATGTCGGTTAATATTTTAAAAATAAGCGTTGAACACAAATTGAACAACTTCATTCATGAAAATATATTTTTTAATTTATATATTAATTCAAAAATATGGCCAAACTTTGCAAAGTTATTGTAAATATATAAATTTGTCTCCCTTTTAGTATCCGGATGATTGAAACATACGGTCGTCCTACTTGATCTGGATTAAAGAGGAGCAATCAAAAGTCTAAGTCCAAAACCTTTTTGAGTCAAAATATATTTGAAAGTCCATTTCAAAGGAAGTCCATTTTCCAAGCCCAGTTAATTATTCATGATAATTAATTGAATTTTAAAATAAATATATTATTAAATTATTTTCATAAAATCAGGATTTATGATTTAAATCCATTATTCAATGATAATTATAGATAAAAGATAAGTCAAAACGGTTATTTAAAATAAAAACTGAGCTTCGGCAAAAAAAAAAAAAGCTGAAATGCACTGCACGCAAGGACAATGCGCTCGGTACAACGGTCTTGCGTTTTACGCGAGGTAGTTGCTTGGCACGCGACACCCATGCGCCAGGAACGTGCTAGTTGTGTCAGGCGCGCCGAGCCTGTGTGGAGCACAAGCTTCTTTTTGTCCCGCAACTTATGTTTTCCAAAACTTAGTCGTATTTTGCATTATAAATACATCGTTTTCACTCGTATTTTCTCATAGACTTTTTTTTTTGGTAAATAGAGAGATTTTATTACCAAAAGGCAAGAAGAACAAACTTCATTCAACCTAAGCTAGAACCAACGAGGTTCAAGCAACACCAAACCACCCAAACAAACAAAGACCAAATAGACCTCCAGAAAACCAACGAAGAAAAACAAGAAAACCACCCAAAAAAGAACTAAGGAATTACAGAAGCAAGCCTAGGCAATTGGTAGCATTTAACATACATCATGAATTGAATTTGTCTAACCAAAGTAGCTTGAGTCTGCTGCTTATGCTTAAATTTCCTGCAGTTTCTTTCTTGCCATAATATATAAGTTGTGACACAGAAAGCCATTCTCTGAAGCTGATGATACTTAGAATTGGACTTCAATTGATTAATTACCTGCAACTGAGTCCATCTTTCAGTATTTCCAGTCACTCCAAGCCACTAAACAATAGCTATCCAAACACCCTTTGAGAACTCACAATTGAAAAACAAATGATCAATAGTTTCAGCATCAGTACTACATAAGCAACAAAGAGGATCATGCTGAATTCCAATCTTAAGTAGATTGTCACAAGTATTCAACCTATCCATAACTGCCAACCATGTGATAAAAATACACTTAGGTGGTCCAGGAGTATTACAGAGAAGCTTTTTCCACTGGACAGCAGGGACATTGTGATGGATAGATTTGTAAATCTTTCTAATAGAGAAATCAGCTCCCTGAATCAATCTAGCACCATCAATCACAGAATGAACAGAACTCAGAATCTTCTTGACAACCCAGGATGCTTGTTAAAGTACATCCAAGGTAGCAAGATCTCTGTTTTTAATATAGAAGATGTGCACCCATTTCACCCATACTTTGTCCTTCTTCTGAGCAAGGTTCCAAAGTAACTTACAGATAGCAATTTTATTCCACTTTTCAACATTTATAATGTTCAGACCACCTGCTTTCTTAGGTAAGCATAATATCTCCCAAGCAACCAAGTTTCTTTTTGTAGTGTCAGACTTGCTAGTCCATAAAAAATTCCTACAAGCAGCTTGAAGAAGTTTGATTACTTTTCTAGGCAAGAGAAAAACCTGACACCAGTAGGTTTGAACTCCAAATAATATAGATTTTATAAGTTGGAGACGCCCAGCATAGGACAACAATTTTGCAGCCCAACTATCCACTCTAGCAAGAACCCTCTTTATAAGAGGTTGGCATTGAATGATGGATAATTTTTTGGAAGAAAGAGGAACACCAAGATATCTAAAAGGTAATCCACCCTTAGAAATATGAAACTCCTGTAAAATAGTTTCTTGAGTCTCAGAACTAACCCCTCCAAAGTAAATAGAGGTTTTAGCTTGATTAGTTTTCAGCCCAGAACAGAAGAAAACTATTGAAAAGTAGCAAAAAGTTGCCTGATTGAGTTTGGTATCCCCTCTTGAGAAATGCAGCAAATCGTCAGTAAAACAAACATGATGAAGCTTCAGTTTCTGACATTTTGGGTGATATTTAAACTCTTTGTTGCTATTGAGAGTAGATAAGCACCTATTGAGATATTCCATACAAATGACAAAAAGATAGGGAGAAATAGGATCTCCCTGTCTAAGTCCCTTCTTCCCCTCAATAGGCCTAGTCATTTCACCATTAACATTAAAGGAGTAGGAAACAGTTGTCAGACAAGTCATTATCCAATCCACAAAAACATTTGGAAACCCCAGCTCCAACAACAAATACTTTACAAAAGGCCATTCTACGTAATCATAAGCCTTTTTGTAGATCGATTTTCGAATATACACACGGGAGATATGTGTTTCCTATTGTACCCTTTTACTAATTCATGGCTCAGGATTATGTTATCAAAGATAATTTTTTTTTTGCTACGCAAGTAAGTAATTGTATTGATAAAAATCCAATTTACAACCTAAACAAATCTAATGGGAAGCAAACCAACTAGGTTATCAAAGATAATTCTACCCTTAATAAAAGCATATTGATTCTCACCAATCAATCCAGGTAACACATGTTGCATCCTATTAGTTAAGATTTTAGAGATAATCTTATACAAAACAGGGCAACATGCAATAGGTCTATAATCCTTCATTGCACAAGCAGTAGGAACTTTGGGAACAAGAGATACATAAGTGCAATTCACAGTCCGAGGCATAAAACCAGTGTGAATTTTTTTTTTAACAGCAGCAATAACACTAGGACCAATCAGATGCCATGTACTCTTAAAGAAATGTACATTATAACCATCAATACCTGGTGCTTTGCTAGCATCCATAGCAAAAAGAGCATCCTTAATCTCCATCTCAGACACCGAAGAAACCAACATTAGCTGTTGCTGGTGATTTAAAGTTGATCCCCTTTTTTACAATTTGTGAATCCAACATGGGAAGAGTATCAGCAGCAGAGCCCATCAGTTTCTGATAAAAAAATCTAACTTCCTCTTTAATCATAGTCTAAGTAGTACACCTCACACCATCTTCTCTGATTAGGAGTTTAATTGAGTTCTGACTTTTCCTTTCCTTTGCATAAGCATGAAAGTATTTTGTATAAGCATCTCCAAGAGCAACCCAGGTGACTTTAGATTTCTATTGCCAAATGCTATCCTCAATTCCACTCCATTTCTCTAAATCAATCAATACCTTTTTTTCTTCCTCAATCAGTTGAGTACTAAATTGATTTTCACTCATTTGACTTTGAATAACCTGTAATTGAGTTCTAAGAGACTCAACTCTAGTAGTAGTATTTATGAAACAATGAGTATTGATGTTCTTCAAAGAAATTTTGAGTTCCTTAAGTCGACTCCATATACCAAGCAGAGTACTAGGAGGATTTGGATTCCAAATCTCTGCAACAGTCTTTTGGAAATCCTCATGTTCAGTCAACACATTCAAAAACCTGAATGGCATAGTGGTTCTCACATAGAGGGAACTAAGTTCAATGAGTAAAGGGCAGTGGTCTGAGACCCCTTTTTCCATTACTTCACACACAACCTGAGGATAAGAATCAAACCAAGCTGCATTTCCAAGACATCTATCAATTCTAGAGTAAATTCTATGTTCCCCACTTTGATTGTTACACCATGTGAAATATGGTCCAACAAAGTCTGCAATACAAGAAGATCATTTTGCCGCAAACAATCCTCAAAATCCTGCACTTCAGTTGCAGTGATAGGAATGCCTTGGAGTCTATCATCCACAAGCAACACACTGTTAAAATCCCCACAGAAACATACTGGACCCTACAACCCGTTGGAGACACTAGCAATGAAGTGCCATAAATCCCTCCTAGACTCCATGGTGTTGAAACCATAAACAACAACAAAGTGAAAAAATGAACCATCAAGTAGACTAGTGATTTTGCAACATATGCCTTGGGCACACATGCTAATAGCCACTACATCTACCTTCCGGGGTTCCATCCAAGATTTTACCATTGACAAGTATGAGTATAATTGTTTATCATCATCCAATTTTTAAAAATATTTTTAGAAACTCTTTCAAACTTATTAATTTTCACCCTTGTTTCTAACAAAGCACACAAATCCAACTGAGTCTTCTGCAAAAAGAGCCTAACCTCTTTTTGTTTGAAAGGCTTGTTACAACCTCTCACATTCCATGTTAACATCCTCATAAAGACCCAAAGAGGATAGGGTCCCCGCCCCTTTTGTGAGTGTTGTCTTGATTAGAAGATTCACCAACTTCAAAGATAGGTTCAACAACTGGCAAAACAGTATATTCATTTATAATTTCAATTTCCTTTGCACCAGTAGAGACATTCCTAGATGCAGATGATGTCTTCCTGGGAATAGTCCACTCAGTGGTTTCACCATTTTGCTGGACTGGAACATTGTACAGGTTGTTTAGGCACCCATTTCTTTTTAGGCCTTAGCCTATTCTGCTCATTATCCTTTATCACATCACAATTATGTCCTATGACCTGACATTTATTACAAAACTCAGGCGCCCATTCATATATTATCTTCTGCTTAAACAATTTTCCATCAGGTTGCTCAATTTGAACTGTATGGATTAAAGACCTGGTCATATCCACCTCTATTAATAACCTAGCATAGGAGATCCTAGCCTGTGAGCAAGTACACTCATCTGCAAAAAGTGGTGCACCAATAGTGCTACCAATTCTACTTAAAGAGTTAGTTCCCCAGAAGCTAAGAGGCAAGTCAGGTAATTGAACCCATAGTGGAATTACCTTCAGAATTTCATTCTTGACATTAAAATCAGCCTCCTAAGCTTTCACAATAACTGCCTATTTGCAATTATATAGGGTCCATAATACAGAATTTCATTTCTCTCAATCATAGTTTTAAACCTAATCACAAAATATCCCTCATTATGATATAACACATCAGGTTCATCAACAGATGTCCATTGCTTACTGCTGTATGTATTAAGGTATTTCATTGTAGGAACATCACCAACAACATACAATATGATAGCAGTCTTCCATTTATCAATCTCATTATCAATATGCAATTGATTTAAACAAGCAATTGGAGTACCATTTGTAAGAGTAGGATTCACAAATGTGAGTGTCATACCTTTCTAGGCACTTCTATTTTGTGGAATTGAGGGGGGATGTCCATCTAGGTCAGGAGTAGCCAGTTGCAATCGTCGTGGAGCCGAACGTTCAGCAACAATCGAAACTGTAGCTACTGCCGCCGACGGAAATCCAGTCCCAGAATTCTGACTAACTCCCAAACTCGGCCCATTTGGTGGATTCGAAGCAGCTGGACTAGAAACATCTCTCCTAATAGACGATTCCGGGGCAGAGACAACCGGTGGTGTCTTTTGTGGTATTTGTGGCAGCTGCTGCTTTCGAGGTCTACCTCGTTTAGCCATAGACGCTAAAGGAAGCAGAGGCTAGAGAGAGAAGCTGCGTTAATCGTTTTCCTCATAGATTTTTACATATACTTCAACATATATAAACACTCAAAAAAACTCTTTCAAAACACATCTAAACCATATATAAATCATATTTAAGCAGAGTCAATCTCAAGAAGTTTCATTCTTCCATCTTCTTATCTTCATTGAAGTTCTTCACTTTTTCAAGGCTAAAGATTGATTCCTCCAACGTCCATACAGTAAGACCTAGGCGATAAAGGTATAAATCTTGAGGGTCAATTCCAATTTTATTCATTTTATACTAATTATTTTATTTTCATATTGCAGGGATTAAGTTCATCAAAGATGCATTCTTGTATATATTTTGTGATCGTATAATCTTTCCTCTTCTCCTATTCATTTTCATGAATATTATGTGTCATGAATATTTATTATGTCTTTTATTTGCAATTGAATGATCACTCAATATATTATTATTTGCTAAATGAGACCTGCAAATTAGTTAAATCACGCCTAATAAGATAATTTGGACAACCAATGTAGGTACCTAGTAATCTTGTGACTTTAAATCAAGTGATCACTAAAATTAGATCTTATGTGTTAAAAAACCGACCTTTAGCATATTTGTCTTTTTATGCAATTAAGCGAATCATATATGTGCATGTATTTGAATATTTCATTAAATAACTAAGGAAATTCACCCTGGACCCAAAATCTCGTGTTTTTGGTTTTATTGATTTTTCCTGAAAATTAATTGACAACTCTCTTCGAACCAAAATATCACTATTTATTGTGTAGGATAAAACATGATAATCACATTGCTACAGTTATCCTTTTTTTATAATTGGGTTTTTATTGATTTCGAGGCCTAAGGCCCAAGTCTATTACAATTGGTTTTCCTTCAACTTACTTGCAGTTCCACTTTCATAATGATATTACACATTTCAATCCAAATTAAAGCCAAGCGACAAAGTCATCTACTCTTCTCAGCCCTTGTCTTGCAAGCCCATTTGCCACGACATTTGATGCTCTTGATTTGTGCGTGATTAAAATATCAAGCCCAGACTTAGTTGCATTTCTGATGAAGTTTAGGATGAAAGGAATATTCCAAGGTCCCCCCTGCTTTAGCTGTAATCCCCCATAATTATATGAATTTCATAAATACATTTTAATATATAGTTATATATATTTTAATATTTAGATGATTTATTTCTTAAAATGTTGACTATTTGAAAGTCAAAAGAATTATCTAATGATTTGAAGTAATCAAATATTTTATTTAGTCATACTTTGAAAATTATTTAAATAGGTTAAACATCTTTGAGTTTAGTAAAAAGGATTTTAAAATGGGTTAAAGGAACCCAACTACACTAAAGAACCCAATCATTAAATATTATTGAAAGCCCAAACACAATTCCCTAAGCCCACAAGGGTTAACTATATAAACCCACAAAACCCAAAATTTTCCCCACATTAAACACACTTTATTTTCTCTCTCTTCCTCCTCCTTTTTTCGGCCCTCTCCCTTTCCTCCTTCTTTCTCTTTCTTCGGCCTCCTCTTCTCTCGCCGCGGCAGCCGCCACCACCATCCGGCAGCAGCAACCGGCGACAGCACGCCGCCCTTCCTCCCTCCTTTTTCCGGTGTGTCCTCCCTCCTCTTTTTCTTTTGGTTATTTCTTCTTCCTCTATTTTTATTTAATGTTAATTTAATGTTTTTAAGGATTGATTTAATGTTTTAATGATTAAAGTTTATAGTTTGATGATTTAAATATAAATTTCAGATTATGTAATTTATATAGTGAAGTAATTACATTTCAGATTTAGTTATTATGTTTAAACTAAGGTTTTAAGTATCAAAGTATGGATTTTTAGGATTTTATGAGTTGAAAAATGATAGTATTATATTATAGTTTATGAAATTGGATACTCTTATGATTATGTCTAAGCATGTTTTAAAGGATTTTAAACACATTATAAGTTGCTGAAATTTTTATTAGTATGTTTATGATGATAGTGGTGCTATACTAGGAGACATTAATAGTGAAGTTTTAATGGTTAAAAAGGATTTTAAACATTTTTAAAGAGGGTTTAACATATTTTAATATTGCTGGAATTTTGATTGAGTATTGATTAGTGGTTGTATTGATAATTGGTAGGCGGAGATTTCTCCTTAGGCGATTTATAAGGTTGTTAAAGTGACCGCGCATATTGTCTATACAAGGTACGTACATACCTATGTGTTGGTTGGATTAGTATCATGTACTAAGGATGGGATTGATGTAGTATCATGTATAGGGAACTATTTATAGTTCATATATGATTTATATTCAAGTGAAATTACATGTTTTATGCCGTTGTGTAGAGCATGTTGATTAAATTGATTATATTATGCTTGTATGGATGATTAATGCAAGCATATGGGATTGAGAACTTTATTTTATTAATTCACATGAGGGATTAATAATTATGTTGCTATTGGATCATGTTGTTGTTCCTTTTGGATTATTTTATTTACTTTATGAGGACCGAGGGCCTTATTTGGTAAGTTGGTTATTCAGTACCTACGAAAGGTTGGTTGATTGTTGACTTGGATCAACAAATATATAATGGTTATGGAATTTCTAATTGAATTATTCTTAGATTGTTAAGTTGATGATCACCTTATCTAATCCTAAGATAAAAATGGAAGTTTATGTATCTTTGATGATTATTTTGTTTGTCTTACTTTGTGAGTCATAACAAATAAATAAAGTATTAATCACTTAAAGTGGAAAGTGAATAGCAATAAGCTTTAGACTTGTGCACGTCTGAAGTGTTGGACTAGTATGAGTTGGAGTACATGTTGGTAGCCCATGGCTTTTCTTGGAACCGGATTGATCATCGTGTCCTATTTTATTTAAAAGCTTTAGACTAGTTTGGTTTGGACAACTCTTTCCATTGCCTATTCAATCTAAATTATAATTAATTTAAGTTGTGGAGTCAAGTTCAGTAAAGTAGTCTGTTATGTTGTTATATTATTATTTATCTTTGCTTAAATGTTCATTAGTATCATGTTAGGTTTTATATTTGTTTATTATGTAATACTCAATTTTACTGATTACGTGCTTTTGTTGTATATGTCGATCATGGTTGTGCCTTATTGATCCTGTGATGACCCATTTGGTGAGCAATCTCTCGGGATCAATAGTGCATTGTCCATTTCAGGTTTGAAGATGATGCATCATCGGTTCGGGATTCGTGGAGAGCTTGTGTTTAGATTTTATACTTTATAGTTGTTTTAATTTGGTTGTCTTTGGTTTAGTTGACTTTAGCTAGTTCTTGGAGTTTGACTTTTGGTTGACTAAGTTTATTATTTTCCAAGTTGTTTATTATTTTCCGCTGCAAAATTCTGAATAAGCCGATACGTTATCACACAGGCGATAATGCTTTGATAATTCTCTAACTTTTATATTAAAAAGGTATTTTTGGAAAATAGAGAATTGTCGGGGTGTTACATTAGCTGTGCACCATTTCACAGCATTTGACGAGTCAGACTCAATTATCAATTCCTTAGCTTGCAATTCAAGCGGCTGCAATTTATTGAGAGAGAAATGGCACGGTGAATCGCATAGACTTCGACCATATTGATTTCCATGGAAGGTATTGGGGAGGAGAATAGGCATAAGAAAGTCCCATGGGAATCTCTAAGAACACCACCAATTGAGGATTTTGAGAGAAGTGGATTGAAGGAGGCATCCACATTCCATTTCAATGATCCGGGGGGAAGGAGACCATAGGGTGCTTTTGGAGGTGAGATCAACGGTGAGAGGGTCTTTGGAGCAGATTTCCAGTTGAGACAAGATGGATTTCTCATGATTTCTTCTGAGCTGTAAGGAAAGGGATCACCCCAAGCTTTCATCCACCAACTAAGGCGAAGTAGAATGAGATCTTTAATTTGGCTCAATGACATAAGAAACTTACTGAAAAATTCGGTTGTTTCTTTCTTTCCAAATTGACCAGATTATGATTGAAAAGCTTGCTTTCCAAACTTTTTTAAAGAACTGAACTTTGAGTGGGGCGTGCCACTGAATAAAAAGAGGTCCACCAGTTCATCAAGCTTATGTGGGGGGGGACTTTGAAGCCCCATAATTCAGCCCACCAGTTCCACAAGGTCCAGGATATAGGGCAATGAATAAAGAGGTGGTCTGAGTCTTCCGGCGACGACTTGCATAAGACACATTGAGTTTTAGAGGGCTGAATTATACCCAGCAGGGATAATGTGACCATAGTGTTCAATTTTCCGATGATTGCGAACCATGAGAATAGTTCAATTCGGTGGGGAACTAGACCTCGCCACAAGCTACTGAAAGCAGGATAGCGATTTGAGGATGATTTCGCTATTTCGCGAGTGAAAGATTTTACAGATTATAAGAAGGAGCCGGATTTACGCAGGGACCATATGAATGAGTCCGGAACGTCAACGTTGAGGTTCACTCGACTTAGAGTGAGGTTGAGTTTGTTCCTCTCCAGTAAGTCTTGCGGTCTCAAATCTCTTGACCATGAGAAAACCCATTCCCAATTGCTTCCATTCCAAAGCCAAAAGAAGATATTGTGCCATTTGGCAGGGTGCTGAGCCGAAATATTCTTGGGCATTAATTTTTGAGAGTGCAATCCCCTAATGGCTACAGTTATCCATTATAGCACATTTTAATGTTTCAGTCTCTTTGACAAAAGAAATTCAAGGAAGCATCCTTAAGGAAGTGTGAATAGGTGCGATATTATTTCCTGCTCTTTGTATTCATTAGAGCATCTACAATGGGATGGTTTTAGGTTGATCTAGCAAATAGTAAAACTAGCTTTAGTTAGTTTTATTATTGGGGCACTTGGCCCTTTGGGTTGGTTGGTCTGGAAATCCAGACCATGTATGCCTTGGATGGAGCGTCGAAGACTAGTGATAATGTGTCGCGTGGCAGAAAAGCTGGCCAGAATTTGTTTTAGTTCCCTTGTGAAATGCAGTGTTTGGAAGGAAAAGGAGAAAGAGAGAAGTTGAAATGCGCAGCTCAACAACTCGCTGGGCCCAAGGCCCCAGCTTGCTGTCAGTGGCCCTAACGCGCGTCAGAGGCCCACTGACCAGCAAGTGGGAGGGCGCCACGCGTCTGTTTTCATGCGCTGCTTCCAAGCTGCAACTGTGATGTTTCAAGTACTTATTTCAACGGCTAATTTATAACGTTACAAATTTTGTAACGTTTAAAAAAAATCACTTTATAATTTAAAAAAAAAATACAATAACGTCTCTAAAATATTTTTATCAATAAATTGAGCCCAAATTTCATATATTTTACCACACTTCTTACCAGCCTATTTTTTTTAATTACTCTCTCCTACCTAATATTACTTATACTAAGCCAATATTATGGATTCAAATAATCCTAATTACTCCCAAAATAATCCAAACCACTCACAAAATTCCCAAAATAATTTCCAAATCGATCCAAGTGTGCTACAAAATCCGGAATTTCAAAGAATGTTTATGTTTTCCCAAAGCCAATCGAATTACCAAAATTCTCAACAAGCTACACAACAATCTCCACAAAGTTCTAATCATCTATCCCAACAACAAGCCCAACCATCTTTTCCTATATCCCAACATATTTCACAACAACATGAACAACCTCATGAAAACAATGATGTAGTTGAAATCCAATCACAAGAAATTAAAAACACTCCTTCTTCAAAAAAAGCCACAGCACCAAAGTTTCAATGGAGTGCAGAGGAAGATCATGCACTCATTTCGGCGTATCTGGAGTGCGGAGGAGATGTGTTGAAGGAAACCGACCAAAATTGTGATGGTTTTTGGGGTTCAGTATTTGAGAATGTGGAAGAGTCACGACGACTCAATCCAACTTTACGTCCAAGGACATTCAAAACTCTTACTAGTCGTTGGAAAAAAATCAACGGAGATGTGAATGCATGGGTCGGGATATATACCGAGCGAAAAGGAAGAAGGGGTCCTACTGCAATGAAGAAGACGTCCTAACTGAAGCCCGTGAGATGTGGATAAAAGTCCATGGGCCCCGATTTACATTGGAGCATGCATGGAATGTTATGAAACACTACGACAAATGGGTAGATGGCACCCAAATGAGCGGCGGAAGCTCAAAACGGTCTGGTCCAGACGAAGGTGCGAGCTCAAAACGTCCTGACGGCATCAAGAAAGTTAAGAGTAGGAGAAAAGCCCCAATATCTAGTTCTCCATCTCCATCTCCATCCTCTTCAGAATTTACGAGGAGGGTTAGTTTGGGAGAAGACTTGCTTGAGTATCAAAAGGAGCGTGATGCCTTGAGAGAATCAACGAAAGAGGAAGATAGGAAGTTCAAAATTTGGAATACATTAATGGCTAAGTCTTCCCTTGATCCGGATGAGAGAGAGATGTATGAAAAACTTAAGCTACAATTTAAGGATAAATATGTTTAGTTAGTGTTCATGTTTTTAATTGGTTTTAGAGACCCAAATTTAGTTGTATCGTACTTTTGATTATGAATGTATCATTATCATTATCGTTATAATTATTGTTATCATAACATTATCGTTTTCATTATTATTCTACTTATTATTATTATTATTATTATTATTATTATTATTATTATTATTATTATTATTATTATTATTATTATTATTATTATTATTGTTATTGTTATTATTATTATTATTATTATTATTATTATTATTATTATTATTATTATTATTATTATTATTATTATTATTATTATTATTATTGCATTGAATTGTCTAATCACCTGATATTGAATAATGTCACAAATAGTACTGCATTGAATTGTCAACTCACCTGACTTTGAATAGTATGACACATAGTGCCGCATTGAATTGTCTACTCCTACATTGCAGTGAATTGTCTACTCCTACATTGCATTGAATTGTCTGCTCCTACATTGCATTGAGATGTCTGCTCCTACATTGCATTGAGATGTCTAATCTGTAAATGAATTATTGTTATGTACATATGATGGATTTTTCCTATATAATAGAACATAACTTCAACAATAAAATCACAACCCCATTCACTTTTCTTCTCAATCTTTTATTTTCTACAAAAACACCACTTCAATCAACATATCTCCAAAATGAACTATGATTCAAGTTCTTCTAGCTCAGGTTCTGAATTTTTTAATTACATGGTTCAAGATTACATAGAATGGAGTCAGTCCGTTGATGTTGAGCAACAAAACAAAGAAGAAATTGTACCCCGCACTAGAAAATATATGCATAGGGAACGTGAGGAAGCTCATGAAAGATTGTTTCATGACTATTTCGGCAACGAACCTCTGTACCCCGAGAATATTTTTCGCCGAAGGTTTCGTATGCACAAGCATGTTTTCCTTCGTATTGTCGAACGTTTAACAGCTCAAGATGATGAGTTCTTTACGCAAAAACCGGATGCTACTGGAAGGATGGGTGCATTTGCACTCCAAAAATACACAGCGGCTATCAGGATGTTGGCATATGGTTAATCCTCTGATGCTGTTGACGAGTACCTGAAAATTGCTTCAAGTACCGCTAGAGAATGCCTTCTTCATTTTGTCGAAGAGGTTGTTGCTAGATTTGGACCTGAATACTTGAGGAAGGCAAATGCAAATGACATTGAGCGTCTCCTACATGAAGGCGAGCGCCGTGGCTTCCCAGGCATGATGGGAAGCATCGATTGCATGCACTGGAACTGGAAGAATTGTCCTCGGGGCTGGAAAGGAATGTATCAAGGAAGAAGCAAAACAGCAACAATAATCTTAGAAGCGGTTGCTTCAAGTAACTTATGGATATGGCATGCTTTTTTTGGCACCCCGAGTTCATGCAATGATATAAACGTATTGCAGAGGTCTCCCGTCTTTGATGATGTTCTACAAGGAAGAGCTCCAGAGGTCAACTTCTCAGTGAACGGGACAACTTATAACATGGGTTACTATCTTACTAATGGCATATACCCGAGGTGGTCAACATTCATCCCCGCAATAAAGCTCCCCCAAACCCCCAAACAAAGATTATTCACACAACATCAAGAAGCTATAGAAAAGATGTAGAGCGTGCATTCGGGGTATTGCAAGCTAGATTTGCAATCATTCGCAAACCCGCTCTCGCGTGGGATAAGGACATATTGTGGAAAATAATCATGGCATGTATCATCATGCACAATATGATTGTTGAAGATGAGCGTGATACTTATCAAAATTACCGAGATCCGAACGAATATGATCAAGTTCAAACTCAAAATAACGAGGGGTCATCTAACCAAGCCGGAGGAGACTCATTCGTTGTGCACAACGGAAGACTCGAGGCGCGAAATTTAGGTGCATACATGGAGAGAAGATCCGAGATACGAGACGGAGAAACTCACATCTCACTAAAAAATAACTTGGTTGAAGACATATGGCGTAAGTTTGGGCCTAATCGTCAAGTTGATTAAGTAACTTTTATTGAATTGCTTATGGTTTAAGTAATTTCAAATTTCATGTATTTGTGTGTTTTAAATATCCCTCCTAGGAAAGGAGATTCTGATTAAGTCAGTTGTACAAGCTATACCCACTTACATGATGAGTGTGTTTAGTTTCCCGTTTGGTCTTCTCGATGAGATACATTCCCTTATTGCCCGCTTCTGGTGGGGATCGACGGGTACTGAACGCAAGCTTCATTGGCATAGTTGGACCTCTCTCTGCCTTCCTAAGTCCATGGGGGGCCTCGGCTTTAGAGACTTGCATTGCTTCAACCAATCACTACTTGCAAAACAAGCGTGGAGGTTGAGTCATGTTGAGTCGTCCATTCTCCACTCATTGTTAAAGGCACGATATTACAAAAATGCAGATTTCTTAGAAGCATCAAGAGGCTACAATCCAAGCTTTACTTGGCGTAGTATTTGGGGCTCGAAATCACTTCTTCTTGAGGGACTTAAGTGGTGTGTTGGTGATGGTACAAACATTTGTGTTTGGGATGATGCGTGGATTATTGGTGAAGGCTCTCATGTTGTTCCAACAATGAAGATTGATAGTGACCCGGAGCTTCGTGTCTGTGACTTGATTGATTTCAATGAGGGTGGGTGGAATGTTGCGTTGGTCAAACAAGTATTTATTGAAGATGAGTGGGAGAAGATTCTCAACCTCCCTCTCTCAAAATTTTGGCCGAGAGACTCAAGATTTTGGTGGCCTTCTCGGGATGGTATCTTCACCGTGCGCTCATGTTATTGGTTGGCTCGCATGGGTCATACTCGCACTGGGCTTTTGCGTTTGGGGCTAGGGAAACCGACTTGTGGAAGGGTGTTTGGGGTTTGGATGGACCGCCGAGTTGGGTCATTTTGTTTGGCGGGCATGTAAGGGCAGCTTGGCTGTAAAGGAGTGCTTATTCTCACGCCATATTGCCCAATCTCGTGTGTGTACGGTGTGTAATGAAGCCAATGAGTCTATCATACACTCGTTATTTGAGTGCTGCTATGCGAGGAAGATATGGGGCTTGAGTGACTTCGCATCGCTTCTTTGGAGGATGCGCCTACTACATCCTTTGCCGACCGATTTATATGGCTTTATGAAAGAGTGTCTCGAGAGGATCTACGCACAATTTGTACCTTGGCATGGGATGCGTGGTATTGTCGCAACAAGTTTCTGTTTGAACAAGAGGACTCGGATGCTACGGGGATTGCTAGCAGCTTTGTGACGCTTGTGTCAGATTATGGTGAGTATGCACGAAAAGTCTTCTCCCCCTCTATTTCTATGCATGTGTCTTCGTCCAGTTGGTGCGCTCCTATTGAAGGTTGTGTTAAGCTGAATTTTGATGCCCACATTAACAATGCTGGCGAAGTTGGACTTGGGGTGGTCTGTAGAAATCATTTTGGGCAAATTGTAGCTTTGGGTGTGAAACGCTTGGCTGGGCGATGGGATGCGTGTTTGGCAGAAGCGATGGCAGCTCGATATGCTCTTGAACTTGCTGGTCGGTTGGGGTACAATTACGTTAATCTCGAAGGGGACTCTTTGTTGGTTATTAATGCTGTGAAGAATAGGTCTATCGGTGCTACTCCTATTTTTCGTATTTTCTCGGATATTATTTCTTTAGCTAATGATTTTGTACTTGCTAAGTTTTCTCATGTTAAACGAGCGGGCAATGTTGTGGCCCACCTGTTAGCTCGTTGGGTGTGTCCCTGCGGGGATGAAATTGTATGGCTTGACTCTTTTCCCCAAAGCATTACTACTTTGGGGGCTCTTGATTTAATTTAAGTTTTCACTTTTCCCCTCAAAAAAAATTATCTATCTTTATGTATCAAATTATCATGTATTTGTGTGTTTTAAATTATCTATCTTTATGTATCAAATTATCATGTATTTGTGTGTTTTTAATTATCTATCTTTATGTATCAAATTTCATGTATTTGTGTTTTTTAAATTATTTATCTTATGTAATGTGTTTGTTGTTTTTAATTTATAATGTCAAGTTAACGTAATTTAATTTAACGTAAGCTAATTAATACATAGTTACTATAATTTCAAGTTAACGCTAATTTAATTTAACGTAAGCTAATTAGCTAATTAGCTTTTAACGTAATTTAATTTAACGTAATTTAATTAGCTTTTATTAATTTAGATCATCTATTTCATATAAAAATAAACATTGAGTAGGAGAGAGAGTATATGGTGGGGTATGGTAAAAATAGGAGAGAGAAATAGAAAAACCAAGTAAGACCATCCAAACCATTATGAGAAAAAAAAGATGAGTTGGTGGAGTTTTAGTGGGATGTGAGGTGTAAGAAGGAGGAAAGGAGAGAGAAAGAAAAAAGCTCCAAGACCAACCAAGACCAACTAGCCCATTAGATCTTCTTAGGAACTGGAGGATGTACAAAGTAAAATTTTGTTAATTTACATCTACTATGAGCTTGAATACAATTGTCTTACCATCAGAGAGTTTTTCCAAGCTATTCATTTTAGAGTTCCTTAATCTTTCAAGGAAAAAAATAGTACTACCTAGTAACAACTAACAATATGAATTCAATTGCATGTTGTATTACTAATCTCTTTGTTGCAGTCTTGAGAAAGGCGCAACCGTCTAACTAATAGAGTTAGGCTTTGTTCTTTTGGACTGAATTAATGAAAATTCAGTTCAGTTCAGACAAATTCAGTTCAGTTCAGTTAGTTTCCTCTCACAGTTTTCATTCAGTGTAGTTCAATTAGTTTCCTCTCACAGTTTTCATTCAGTGTAGCTCAGTTCAATTCAATTCAGTTCAATTCAGTTCAGTTCAGTTCAGTTCAATCCAAAAAAATAGAGCCTTACAAAATGAACCTAGTTGTTTGTTCTTGTTTAGCCGTTGCCCTAAAATAAATAAATAAAACATCGTCATACATTAATTAGTTGATTCATTTTCAGTTCAAGCTTTAGGGTTTTTTCAAACTTGGCAACTGGACAACTTTGCAGAGTGAAGAGTCAGATAATAAAATCTTTGTAATATCAAAATTCATTTCGTCCAGAGATCTGCTAGCAGTAATTTCACTTTAACTACCTTTCTCCAAACAACAAACCTATTGGCCTGGCTATTGTAAAGACTAGGTTGGCCAACAAATAGCAACCATCCATATTTCATGCATATACATGAATACATCATCACATACATAACTATATCTACTCATTGGGTAGATTACCCAGTTCTAATAAATCATTAAAAAAAATTGTTAATGTTAAATTCGATTCCATTTTACATTAAATTCTATTAGTATTGGGTAAATTATCCACTGGGTCAACCAAGTTTTATCAACGAGTAGTTTATACATTGCTAATAAAACTTAATGTATGGTAGAATAAAACTCATCATCAACAATTATTATTCAATAGTTTAATCTACCCACGGGGTAGAAGATGCTATGTCCTACAATACTGCAAGTGTGTTCGATCAACATATCTAATTTTTTTTTCTGAATAAGTAAGAAAAATATAACAATTAGGAGGACATCCTCTCGAGAGGAGCACCTATTTTATCACTTTGAAAATTCAAGAAGAGTTGTGGGCTATTATAAGTATTGACATACATAGAAAAATTTACAAGATATCCTACATTAGCTATCTAATCTAAACTAGTGCTCTATTTTATTCACGGTAGATGTGATTAATTTTATAGTGCTTAAAATGTTGAAGAAATAATTTGATTTCAGTGATGATATTTTGAATTTTCCATGAAGTATTCCAGTAGCCTTTCAACATACCTAAGTTAGTAAAGCATACTCATATTGCTTATTGCATGCATGTCACTTGTCAGAGGTTAAGAAAAAAAAATTGTTGCAAACCAGAGATTACATTATTCAACTGCTACCCTCCTTGTTAGCAGAAAGAAAAGAAGGGATGAGGAGATATGGAACTTCAAGATACACAACTGAGTCAACCTGGTGAGTGGATCAGGTGAACTCAAAATGATGACAAGAAATTACTAAGAAAATTCCTCAACTGTAAATCTGTAACTAGTCAATATTCAGGTCTGCAGTTCTGCCAAATGCCATTGATTATACTTGTTCAGAATTTCGGCAATTCTTACTACTATTTCTTCATGTGCAATGTGCATCTTTCCTGCACAGTTGTTTTTTGACACAAACAGATTAGAATCAACAGACTGACAGAGAAAAGTGATAACTGATAACATATTGTTGCTCATTGATCTTGTAATAGCTTGGGTATTGGTATTACTATTACTACTCTTCATAGAGAAGCTTTCTTTAGGCTTCAGCAATGGCTGAAATTGGCTACATTTTTTCTTAAAATTATACCCAAGAATTTTATTACCACCTTAGAAAACTTTATTAAATCCTAATAAAAATTTTATTAAGAAGAACCTGTTTAGAGATCGAGCTTCAGTACCAGTAACATTAGCATGATATTTTTCTTACAAAATCACACTGACATTCATAACAATTACCGCCAAATTAGTATTGTCTATCAAACGAGCTCTTGATATAATATTCAACCATAGTCTAAGATCACATTAATAAAACTGATTAACCATGCAAAATATTATTTTTTAACATGCGTTGCTGCAGAAATAAGGACAGTACAATTTTTTTTGGTGAAAATAGAACTATGAAAATAGAACTGTGAAAATAGATCACATCCCATTCATATATTATCTTCTGCTTAAACAATTTTCCATCAGGTTGCTCAATTTGAACTGTATGGATTAAAGGCCTGGTCATATCCACCTCTATTAATAACCTAGCATAGGAGATCCTAGCTTGTGAGCAAGTACACTCATCTGCAAAAAGTGGTGCACCAATAGTGCTACCAATTCTACTTAAAGAGTCAGTTCCCCAGAAGCTAAGAGGCAAGCCAGGTAATTGAACCCATAGTGGAATTACCTTCAGAATTTCATTCTTGAAATTAAAATCAGCCTCCCAAGCTTTCACAATAACTGCCTATTTGCAATTATATAGGGTCCATAATACAAAATTTCATTTCTCTCAATCATAGTTTTAAACCTAATCACAAAATATCCCTCATTATGATATAACACATCAGGTTCATCAACAGATTTCCATTGCTTACTGCTGTATGTATTAAGGTATTTCATTGTAGGAACATCACCAACAACATACAATATGATAGCAGTCTTCCATTTATCAATCTCATTATCAATATGCAATTGATTTAAACAAGCAATTGGAGTACCATTTTTAAGAGTATGATTCACAAATGTGAGTGTCATACCTTTCTAGGCACTTCTATTTTGTGGAATTGAGGGGGGATGTCCATCTAGGTCAGGAGTAGCCAGTTGCAATCGTCGTGGAGCCGAACGTTCAGCAACAATCGAAACTGTAGCTACTGCCGTAGACGGAAATCCAGTCCCAGAATTCTGACTAACTCCCAAACTCGGCCCATTTGGTGGATTCGAAGCAGCTGGACTAGAAACATCTCTCCTAACAGACGATTCCGGGGCAGAGACAACCGGTGGTGTCTTTTGTGGTATTTGTGGCAGCTGCTGCTTTCGAGGTCTACCTCGTTTAGCCATAAACGCTAAAGGAAGCAGAGGCTAGAGAGAGAAGCTGCGTTAATCGTTTTTCCTCATAGATTTTTACATATACTTCAACATATATAAACACTCAAAAAAACTCTTTCAAAACACATCTAAACCATATATAAATCATAATTAAACAGAGTCAATCTCAAGAAGTTTCATTCTTCCATCTTCTTATCTTCATTGAAGTTCTTCACTTTTTCAAGGCTAAAGATTGATTCCTCCAACGTCCATACAGTAAGACCTAGGCGATAAAGGTATAAATCTTGAGGGTCAATTCCAATTTTATTCATTTTATACTAATTATTTTATTTTCATATTGCAGGGATTAAGTTCATCAAAGATGCATTCTTGTATATATTTTGTGATCGTATAATCTTTCTTCTTCTCCTATTCATTTTCATGAATATTATGTGTCATGAATATTTATTATGTCTTTTATTTGCAATTGAATGATCACTCAATATATTATTATTTGCTAAATGAGACCTGCAAATTAGTTAAATCACGCCTAATAAGATAATTTGGACAACCGATTTAGGTACCTAGTAATCTTGTGACTTTAAATCAAGTGATCACTAAAATTAGATCTTATGTGTTAAAAAACCGACCTTTAGCATATTTGTCTTTTTATGCAATTAAGCGAATCATATATGTGCATGTATTTGAATATTTCATTAAATAACTAAGGAAATTCACCCTGGACCCAAAATCTCGTGTTTTTGGTTTTATTGATTTTTACTGAAAATTAATTGACAACTCTCTTCGAACCAAAATATCACTATTTATTGTGTAGGATAAAACATGATAATCACATTGCTACAGTTATCCTTTTTTTTTATAATTGGGTTTTTATTGATTTCGAGGCCTAAGGTCCAAGTCTATTACAATTGGTTTTCCTTCAACTTACTTGCAGTTCCACTTTCATAATGATATTACACATTTCAATCCAAATTAAAGCCAAGCGACAAAGTCATCTACTCTTCTCAACCCTTGTCTTGCAAGCCCATTTGCCACGACATTTGATGCTCTTGATTTGTGCATGATTGAAATATCAAGCCCAGACTTAGTTGCATTTCTGATGAAGTTTAGGATGAAAGGAATATTCCAAGGTCCCCCCTGCTTTAGCTGTAATCCCCCATAATTATATGAATTTCATAAATACATTTTAATATATAGTTATATATATTTTAATATTTAGATGATTTATTTCTTAAAATGTTGACTATTTGAAAGTCAAAAGAATTATCTAATGATTTGAAGTAATCAAATATTTTATTTAGTCATACTTTGAAAATTATTTAAATAGGTTAAACATCTTTGAGTTTAGTAAAAAGGATTTTAAAATGGGTTAAAGGAACCCAACTACACTAAAGAACCCAATCATTAAATATTATTGAAAGCCCAAACACAATTCCCTAGCCCAAGAGGTTAACTATATAAACCGACAAAACCCAAAATTTTCCCCACATTAAACACACTTTATTTTCTCTCTCTTCCTCCTCCTTTTTTCGGCCCTCTCCCTTTCCTCCTTCTTTCTCTTTCTTCGGCCTCCTCTTCTCTCACCGCGGCAGCCGCCACCACCGTCCGGCAGCAGCAACCGGCGACAGCACGCCGCCCTTCCTCCCTCCTTTTTCCGTTGTGTCCTCCCTCCTCTTTTTCTTTTGGTTATTTCTTCTTCCTCTATTTTTATTTAATGTTAATTTAATGTTTTTAAGGATTGATTTAATGTTTTAATGATTAAAGTTTATAGTTTGATGATTTAAATATAAATTTCAGATTATGTAATTTATATAGTGAAGTAATTAAATTTCAGATTTAGTTATTATGTTTAAACTAAGGTTTTAAGTATCAAAGTATGGATTTTTAGGGTTTTATGAGTTGAAAAATGATAGTATTATATTATAGTTTATGAAATTGGATACTCTTATGATTATTTCTAAGCATGTTTTAAAGGATTTTAAACACATTATAAGTTGCTGAAATTTTTATTAGTATGTTATTGATGGATTTTAGAGGATTTTTAATGACTAGTATAGTGGTGCTATACTAGGAGACATAAATAGTGAAGTTTTAATGGTTAAAAAGGATTTTAAACACTTTTAAAGAGGGTTTAACATATTTTAATGTTGCTGGAATTTTGATTGAGTATTGATTAGTGGTTGTATTGATAATTGGTAGGCGGAGATTTCTCCTTAGGCGATTTATAAGGTTGTTAAAGTGACCGCACATATTGTCTATACAAGGTACGTACATACCTATGTGTTGGTTGGATTAGTATCATGTACTAAGGATGGGATTGATGTAGTATCATGTATAGGGAACTATTTATAGTTCATATATGATTTATATTCAAGTGAAATTACATGTTTTATGCCGTTGTGTAGAGCATGTTGATTAAATTGATTATATTATGTTTGTATGGATGATTAATGCAAGCATATGGGATTGAGAACTTTATTTTATTAATTCACATGAGGGATTAATAATTATGTTGCTATTGGATCATGTTGTTGTTCCTTTTGGATTATTTTATTTACTTTATGAGGACCGAGGGCCTTATTTGGTAAGTTGGTTATTCAGTACCTACTAAAGGTTGGTTGATTGTTGACTTGGATCAACAAATATATAATGGTTATGGAATTTCTAATTGAATTATTCTTGGATTGTTAAGTTGATGATCACCTTATCTAATCCTAAGATAAAAATGGAAGTTTATGTATCTTTGATGATTATTTTGTTTGTCTTACTTTGTGAGTCATAACAAATAAATAAAGTATTAATCACTTAAAGTGGAAAGTGAATAAGAATAAGGCTTTAGACTTTGCACGTCGAAGTGTTGTTTGACTAGTATGAGTTGGAGTACATGGTGGTAGCCCATGGCTTTTCTTGGAACCGGATTGATCATCGTGTCCTATTTTATTTAAAAGCTTTAGACTAGTTTGGTTTGGACAACTCTTTCCATTGCCTATTCAATCTAAATTATAATTAATTTAAGTTGTGGAGTCAAGTTCAGTAAAGTAGTCTGTTATGTTGTTATATTATTATTTATCTTTGCTTAAATGTTCATTAGTATCATGTTAGGTTTTATATTTGTTTATTATGTAATACTCAATTTTGCTGATTACGTGCTTTTGTTGTATATGTCGATCGTAGTTTGCGCCTTATTGATCCCTGTGATGACCCATTTGGTGAAGCGAGTCTCCGGGATCAATAGTGCATTGTCCATTTCAGGTTTGAAGATGATGCATCATCGGTTCGGGATTCGTGGAGAGCTTGTGTTTAGGATTCGGGGAGGAGAAGTGTAATACCCCAATCCTTAAAAGCGTTTTAATTAGCGTTAATTATAATTATAAAGTTAATTATGTTTCGAAAATCCTTATTTTATTTAAGTTGGAGTATGAATTTTTAATTGAGATGTTGTCATGTTTTTATTAATTTAATTTTATAAAGATACTATTATTTAATATATTTTGGGTTTCTAGCGATGTAAAATATGTTCAACGGTATTTGGTCCCAATAGGAAACCAAAGTCGGTTTTCCTCCCTTCCACTTATGGATGTCTGTTTAAGGAGGAAACAAAACCCCCAAAATCTTTGTCTCTCTGTCATTTTTCTTCCCTCACAAAAAGGAAACCCAACCCCATTTCTCTCTCCTTCCCGTGAAACCCCAAAGCCCCAACCCTCACCCTTCTCTCTCTTCTCACGCACCCCTCTTCCTCTCTCCTCGTCGGCGTTTCCCCAAGCTCGCCGGAGCTTTCTCTCTCCTCCGTCCGCGTGTGTCTGCCGTCGGTGCTGCTCGCGTGCCACAGCGGTGCTGTTGTGGTTTCGTTGCTGCTGCTGTTCGAGCTCCCCTGCTCGCGATCTCTCTCCTCCTCGCTGCTCTTGTTGTTCGTGGGTGCTACTGTGCACCGCTGCCTTCGTGTGTAGCCTGCGCTGCTCGCCGGAGCACAGCTCCCCTTCCCTGCCGCCTCTGTTCGTCCCTGCTCCAAGTGAGCAGAGGTACTACACCCTCCTCTTCTTCTCTCTTATTCTTCCCATATCAAAGGTTAATATTGAAGTTATGAACTCTGAAATTGGGTACTACCCTTTCCAATCTCTCGTTTAATTGGATTTATTTTCATCGCAAGTTCAGAACATTAAGAGGATCTTGATTTCAAATTATGCATATAATTGAAAGGATTTAGATTGATTGATTATATGGGTGTAATTGTGATGATGTTGAGTTTACCGTTGCTTGTGAATTGGTGATCCGAATAAAGAAGTGTGGTTTTTATTTATTAGATGAATGAGGTATTGTTAATTGGTTGTATGGAAAAATCTAAACTGAAGTGGGCATTGAGATAAGTGACGACCTTAGATATGGTTTTGATTGATTTGAAGAATGATTCTAATCATGAATTCTTAACTCAGTTTAATGAACTTGCTCATGTTAGTGTGACAATGGTTATCTTACTAACGCAAACGAATGAAGAACTAAAAGTAGTTAACGGTATGCGTTTAGCTAGTGAGCAGGTTTATCACTATATTATAGTAAGTTGAAAAGCTAAGAAAAATGTAACACCTGGACTATTGCGAGTAATATTTAGAGTTGAGTGATGTTTAATGACGCTAGTCAGTTATGTGAACTATATTGCTAACAAACTTATTATATGGATATGAAAAAGGTATGGGATAAATATACCTCCTGTTTCATAAGTGATCTGAAAGTATGAACGACTCTTAAACGATATGAGATACGAAAAGACTTCTATGTTTCTGATATGTTTATGTTGTTATTCTGAAAAGTATTTAAAGTTATGAGATATGCTTACAATTTCCGATTATGTAAAAGTAGACGTTATGGTCATGATTAATATTATGTTTTATATATGGATTGCGGGAAATGAAATGTTTTATGATGGTTATGATGAAACGATGCTATGAAATGACGATGATGTAATGTAATTATGGTTACGTTATGATGATGATTACGTATCATGATTACGATTACCATTAGGTAATGTGATTATGATTCGTAAAGGAACGAAACATGATAAAGCTAAGTGAAAGAACGGTTCTTGGCAGTATTACGATGTTATGTTGGTCGTGCACGTACCATTCTGTTCTATGGCGGAAACGCCACCTTCTGGTTAGGGGCAATTGTCCCTGGTGGCGCCGCACTATGCATGGCTTTATGCCACCTTCTGGTTAGGGACACTGTCCCTGGTGGCTATTGCCCTATGATTATGATGATGATGCTTTTGGGAGACGTCCCTTATGTTATACTTGCCAAGTTACCAAAATGATTAAGTAAATGAAAAGATAATGATGAATCATATGATATGACATGATATTATGAACCGATATGATATGTTATGAAATGATTTATGTTGTTTTTCCCTCTATTAAATGCATGCTCTTTCAAGTTACCAAAATGATTAAGTAAATGAAAAGATAATGATGAATGATATGATATGATATGATATTATGAACCGATATGATATGTTATGAAATGATTTATGTTGTTCTTCCCTCTATTAAATGCATGCTCTTTCAAGTTACTAATATGATTAAGTAAAAATGAAAAGATAATGATGAGGCTTATGATATGAAACGAAATATCTGTTATGTAGATGATTTTATAATTTAATGCTATGAAGTATGGTGAATTTGATGTTACGAAAGTATGATTATGATTGCGGTTATGTTTTATGATTTCACACATTATGTTATTGATGCTTGGGTTAGGAATGTTTTACGAATATGATGATTAGTGATGTTTATGAACGAATGTATGGCATAACTATGTTATTAAGAAAGTACGATTATTGGTAGTTAAGTAAATGAATGATGATGATGATTTATGATATCTGTGAGAACATATAAGTCATGAAAGATTATGAATAAAGTATATGTTTATGAATGTTTATTGTCTAATGATATGAAAGTATGTCTTCCGCTTTGATATGAAAGAACTACGATGATGTTACGACTCTGCTATGTTTTCTGAAAGTACTTAAAGGTCATGAAACATGATGAATGATAATGGATTATGTGAATGTTGTTATGTTGTTGTGATATGGGTATGAATGATGTGAACATGTTGAATTACGTGAGAGTCGTAGACACCAAAGCATGTTTTAAGAATGTTTTATGGGTTAGTACTCGGCGTTGTGCCGATGTGTCCTGTCAATGTTTTGTTTTGTCACTACCGTGGCTTGTCACTTGGTGGGTGGCGGTGTTACAATAGTTTCGGGTTGAAGTTCCGGAGCATCTTCTCCAAGATAGAAGCGATTACGTACTAAAAAGCTCACCCATGATTGTTTTATTTTTCTTTTGAGGCGAGGACGTTCCACTTTGTAATAGATAATAAGTAATGATTTAGTTTTATTTCGAGTCTTGGATGAGCAATAGTGCTCCTGATTCTCGTTAGCTGCTACTCCGCGAAAGCGTTGAGTTATGGATTTGGAAATATTTGATTGTGACAGGTTTTTCAAACATTTTCCCACTTTGGGTTGTCCAATTTACAAAGGAAACTCTGCCGAAATTTCTAGAAAATAATAATATATTATTAAAGTGTTTTTTTTTAAAGAGTGACAAATCTAAGTAATGTCCATGTAAGTTAATGTTTAATGTCGCCTTGTATTTTCCCCTAGTGGAAAGTACGGCGGTAGCGCGCCGACTAAGCTAAGTCTTCCGCTGCTAATCTTTATTAATTAACTTAATAAGGAGGTATGAAAGTCGGGGCGTTACAAGAAGAGGCATAAGAAAGTCCCATGGGAATCTCTAAGAACACCACCAATTGAGGATTTTGAGAGAAGTGGATTGAAGGAGGCATCCACATTCCATTTCAATGATCCGGGGGGAGGAGACCATAGGGTGCTTTTGGAGGTGAGATCAACGGTGAGAGGGTCTTTGGAGCGAGATTTCCGGTTGAGACAAGATGGATTTCTCATGATTTCTTCGAGTCCGTAAGGAAAGGGATCACCCCAAGCTTTCATCCACCAACTAAGGCGAAGTAGAATGAGATCTTTAATTTGGCTCAATGACATAAGAAACTTCTTTGAAAAATTCGGTTGTTTCTTTCTTTCCAAATTGACCAGATTATGATTGAAAAGCTTGCTTTCCAAACTTTTTTAAAGAACTGAACTTTGAGTGGGGCGTGCCACTGAATAAAAAGATCATCAAGCTTATGTGGGGGGGGGACCTTTGAAGCCCCATAATTCAGCCCACCAGTTCCACAAGGTCCAGGATATAGGGCAATGAATAAAGAGGTGGTCTGAGTCTTCCGGCGACGACTTGCATAAGACACATTGAGTTTTGGAGGGCTGAATTATACCCAGCAGGGATAATGTGACCATAGTGTTCAATTTTCCGATGATTGCGAACCATGAGAATAGTTCAATTCGGTGGGGAACTAGACCTCACCACAAGCTATTGAAAGCAGGATAGCGATTTGAGGATGATTTCGCTATTTCGCGAGTGAAAGATTTTACAGATCATAAGAAGGAGCCGGATTTACGCAGGGACCATATGAATGAGTCCGGAACATCAACGTTGAGGTTCACTCGACTTAGAGTGAGGTTGAGTTTGTTCCTCTCCAGTAAGTCTTGCGGTCTCAAATCTCTTGACCATGAGAAAACCCATTCCCAATTGCTTCCATTCCAAAGCCAAAAGAAGATATTGTGCCATTTGGCAGAGTGCTGAGCCAAAATATTCTTGGGCATTAATTTTTGAGAGTGCAATCCCCTAATGGCTACAGTTATCCATTATAGCACATTTTAATGTTTCAGTCTCTTTGACAAAAGAAATTCAAGGAAGCATCCTTAAGGAAGTGTGAATAGGTGCGATATTATTACCTGCTCTTTGTATTCATTAGAGCATCTATAATGGGATGGTTTTAGGTTGATCTAGCAAATAGTAAAACTAGCTTTAGTTAGTTTTATTATTGGGGCACTTGGCCCTTTGGGTTGGTTGGATGGAGCGCCGAAGACTAGTGAAAATGTGTCGCGTGGCAGAAAAGCTGGCCAGAATTTGTTTTAGTTCCCTTGTGAAATGCAGTGTTTGGAAGGAAAAGGAGAAAGAGAGAAGTTGAAACGTGCAGCTCAACAACTCGCTGGGCCCAAGGCCCCAACTTGCTGTCAGTGGCCCTAACGCGTGTCAGAGGCCCACTGACCAGCAAGTGGGAGGGCGCCACGTGTCTGTTTTCATGCGCTGCTTCCAAGCTGCAACTGTGATGTTTCAAGTACTTATTTCAACGGCTAATTTATAACGGCACAAATTTTGTAACGTTTAAAAAAAAATCACTTTATAATTTAAAAAAAAAATACAATAACGTCTATAAAATATTTTTATCAATAAATTGAGCCCAAATTTCATATATTTTACCAGACTTCTTACCAGCCTATTTTTTTTAATTACTCTCTCCTACCTAATATTACTTATACTAAGCCAATATTATGGATTCAAATAATCCTAATTACTCCCAAAATAATCCAAACCACTCACAAAATTCCCAAAATAATTTCCAAATCGATCCAAGTGTGCTACAAAATCCGGAATTCCAAAGAATGTTTATGTTTTCCCAAAGCCAATCGAATTACCAAAATTCTCAACAAGCTACACAACAATCTCCACAAAGTTTTAATCATCTATCCCAACAACAAGCCCAACCATCTTTTCCTATATCCCAACATATTTCACAACAACATGAACAACCTCATGAAAACAATGATGTAGTTAAAATCCAATCACAAGAAATTAAAAACACTCCTTCTTCAAAAAAAGCCACAGCACCAAAGTTTCAATGGAGTGCAGAGGAAGATCATGCACTCATTTCGGTGTATCTGGAGTGCGGAGGAGATGTGTTGAAGGAAACCGACCAAAATTGTGATGGTTTTTGGGGTTCAGTATTTGAGAATGTGGAAGAGTCACGACGACTCAATCCAACTTTACGTCCAAGGACATTCAAAACTCTTACTAGTCGTTGGAAAAAATCAACGGAGATGTGAATGCATGGGTCGGGATATATACCGAAGCGAAAAGGAAGAAGGGGTCCTACGCAATGAAGAAGACGTCCTAATCGAAGCCCGTGAGATGTGGATAAAAGTCCATGGGCCCGGTTTACATTGGAGCATGCATGGAATGTTATGAAACACTACGACAAATGGGCAGATGGCACCCAAATGAGCGGCGGAAGCTCAAAACGGTCTGGTCCAGACGAAGGTGCGAGCTCAAAACGTCCTGACGGCATCAAGAAAGTTAAGAGTAGGAGAAAAGCCCCAATATCTAGTTCTCCATATATCTCCATCCTCTTCAGAATTTACGAGGAGGATTAGTTTGGGAGAAGACTTGCTTGAGTATCAAAAGGAGCGTGATGCCTTGAGAGAATCAACGAAAGAGGAAGATAGGAAGTTCAAAATTTGGAATACATTAATGGCTAAGTCTTCCCTTGATCCGGATGAGAGAGAGATGTATGAAAAACTTAAGCTACAATTTAAGGATAAATATGTTTAGTTAGTGTTCATGTTTTTAATTGGTTTTAGAGACCCAAATTTAGTTGTATCGTACTTTTGATTATGAATGTATCATTATCATTATCGTTATAATTATTGTTATCATAACATTATCGTTTTCATTATTATTCTACTTATTATTATTATTATTATTATTATTATTATTATTATTATTATTATTATTATTGTTATTATTATTATTATTATTATTATTATTATTATTATTATTATTATTATTATTGCATTGAATTGTCTAATCACCTGATATTGAATAATGTCACAAATAGTACTGCATTGAATTGTCAACTCACCTGACTTTGAATAGTATGACACATAGTGCCGCATTGAGTTGTCTACTCCTACATTGCAGTGAATTGATTGTCTACTCCTACATTGCATTGAATTGTCTGCTCCTACATTGCATTGAGATGTCTGCTCCTACATTGCATTGAGATGTCTAATCTGTAAATGAATTATTGTTATGTACATATGATGGATTTTTCCTATATAATAGAACATAACTTCACCAATAAAATCACAACTCCATTCACTTTTCTTCTCAATCTTTTATTTTCTACAAAAACACCACTTTAATCAACATATCTCCAAAATGAACTATGATTCAAGTTCTTCTAGCTCGAGTTCTCAATTTTTTAATTACATGGTTCAAGATTACATAGAATGGAGTCGATCCGTTGATGTTGAGCAACAAAACAAAGAAGAAATTGTACCCCGCACTAGAAAATATATGCATAGGGAACGTGAGGAAGCTCATGAAAGATTGTTTCATGACTATTTCAAGCAACGAACCTCTCGTACCCCCGAGAATATTTTTCGCCGAAGGTTTCGTATGCACAAGCATGTTTTCCTTCGTATTGTCGAAGGTTTAACGGCTTCAAGATGATGAGTTCTTTACGCAAAAACCGGATGCTCTTTGGAAGGATGGGTGCATCTGCACTCCAAAAATGCACAACGGCTATCAGGATGTTGGCATATGGTTAATCCTCTGATGCTGTTGACGAGTACCTGAAAATTGCTTCAAGTACCGCTAGAGAATGCCTTCTTCATTTTGTCGAAGGGGTTGTTGCTAGATTTGGACCTGAATACTTGAGGAAGGCAAATGCAAATGACATTGAGCGTCTCCTACATGAAGGCGAGCGTCGTGGCTTCCCAGGCATGATGGGAAGCATCGATTGCATGCACTGGAACTGGAAGAATTGTCCTCGGGGCTGGAAAGGAATGTATCAAGGAAGAAGCAAAACAACAACAATAATCTTAGAAGCGGTTGCTTCAAGTAACTTATGGATATGGCATGCTTTTTTTGGCACCCCGAGTTCATGCAGTGATATAAACGTATTGCAGAGGTCTCCCATCTTTGATGATGTTCTACAAGGAAGAGCTCCAGAGGTCAACTTCTCAGTGAACGGGACAACTTATAACATGGGTTACTATCTTACTAATGGCATATACCCGAGGTGGTCAACACTCATCCCCGCAATAAAGCTCCCCCAAACCCCCAAACAAAGATTATTCACACAACATCAAGAAGCTGTAGAAAAGATGTAGAGCGTGCATTCGGGGGAATTGCAAGCTAGATTTGCAATCATTCGTAAACCCGCTCTCGCGTGGGATAAGGACATATTGTGGAAAATAATCATGGCATGTATCATCATGCACAATATGATTGTTGAAGATGAGCGTGATACTTATCAAAATTACCGAGATCCGAACGAATATGATCAAGTTCAAACTCAAAATAACGAGGGGTCATCTAACCAAGCCGGAGGAGACTCATTCGTTGTGCACAACGGAAGACTCGAGGCGCGAAATTTAGGTGCATACATGGAGAGAAGATCCGAGATGCGAGACGGAGAAACTCACATCTCACTAAAAAATAACTTGGTTGAAGACATATGGCGTAAGTTTGGGCCTAATCGTCAAGTTGATTAAGTAACTTTTATTGAATTGCTTATGGTTTAAGTAATTTCAAATTTCATGTATTTGTGTGTTTTAAATTATCTATCTTTATGTATCAAATTATCATGTATTTGTGTGTTTTAAATTATCTATCTTTATGTATCAAATTATCATGTATTTGTGTGTTTTTAATTATCTATCTTTATGTATCAAATTTCATGTATTTGTGTTTTTTAAATTATTTATCTTATGTAATGTGTTTGTTGTTTTTAATTTATAATGTCAAGTTAACGTAATTTAATTTAACGTAAGCTAATTAATACATAGTTACTATAATTTCAAGTTAACGCTAATTTAATTTAACGTAAGCTAATTAGCTAATTAGCTTTTAACGTAATTTAAAAAGTAGGAGAGAATAAAACATTGAGAGAGAAATAGAAAAACCAAGTAAGACCATTATAAAAATAGCTCATCTATTTCATATAAAAATAAACATTGAGTAGGAGAGAGAGTATATGGTGGGGTATGGTAAAAGTAGGAGAGAGAAATAGAAAAACCAAGTAAGACCATCCAAACCATTCGAGAAAAAAAAGATGAGTTGGTGGGAGTTTTAGTGGGATGTGAGGTGTAAGAAGGAGGAAAGGAGAGAGAAAGAAAAAAGCTCCAAGACCAACCAAGACCAACTAGCCCATTGTAGATGCTCTTAGGAACCTGGAGGATGTACAAAGTAAAATTTTGTTAATTTACATCTACTATGAGCTTGAATACAATTGTCTTACAATCAGAGAGTTTTTCCAAGCTATTCATTTTAGAGTTCCTTAATCTTTCAAGGAAAAAAATAGTACTACCTAGTAACAACTAACAATATGAATTCAATTGCATGTTGTATTACTAATCTCTTTGTTGCAGTCTTGAGAAAGGCGCAACCGTCTAACTAAATAGAGTTAGGCTTTGTTCTTTTGGACTGAATTAATGAAAATTCAGTTCAGTTCAGACAAATTCAATTCAATTCAGTTAGTTTCCTCTCACAGTTTTCATTCAGTGTAGTTCAGTTAGTTTCCTCTCACAGTTTTCATTCAGTGTAGCTCGGTTCGATTCGGTTGATTCGATTCGATTCGGTTCAATTCGATCCAAAAAAAAATAAAGCCTTACAAAATGAACCTAGTTGTTTGTTCTTGTTTAGCCGTTGCCCTAAAATAAATAAATAAAACATCGTCATACATTAATTAGTTGATTCATTTTCAGTTCAAGCTTTAGGGTTTTTTCAAACTTCGCAACTGGACAACTTTGCAGAGTGAAGAGTCAGATAATAAAATCTTTGTAATATCAAAATTCATTTCGTCCAGAGATCTGCTAGCAGTAATTTCACTTTAACTACCTTTCTCCAAACAACAAACCTATTGGCCTGGCTATTTTAAAGACTAGGTTGGCCAACAAATAGCAACCATCCATATTTCATGCATATACATGGATACATCATCACATACATAACTATATCTACTCATTGGGTAGATTACCCAGTTCTAATAAATCATTAAAAAAAATTGTTAATGTTAAATTCGATTCCATTTTACATTAAATTCTATTAGTATTGGGTAAATTATCCACTGGGTCAACCAAGTTTTGTATTGGGTAAATTATCCACTGGGTCAACCAAGTTTTATCAACGAGTAGTTTATACATTGCTAATAAAACTTAATGTATGGTAGAATAAAACTCATCATCAACAATTATTATTCAATAGTTTAATCTACCCACGGGGTAGAAGATGCTATGTCCTACAATTTGCAAGTGTGTTCGATCAACATATCTAATTTTTTTTCTGAATAAGTAAGAAAAATATAACAATTAGGAGGACATCCTCTCGAGAGGAGCACCTATTTTATCACTTTGAAAATTCAAGAAGAGTTGTGGGCTATTATAAGTATTGACATACATAGAAAAATTTACAAAATATCCTACATTAGCTATCTAATCTAAACTAGTGCTCTATTTTATTCACGGTAGATGTGATTAATTTTATAGTGCTTAAAATGTTGAAGAAATAATTTGATTTCAGTGATGATATTTTGAATTTTCCATGAAGTATTCCAGTAGCCTTTTAACATACCTAAGTTAGTAAAGCATACTCATATTGCTTATTGCATGCATGTCACTTGTCAGAGGTTAAGAAAAAAAAATTGTTGCAAACCAGAGATTACATTATTCAACTGCTACCCTCCTTGTTAGCAGAAAGAAAAGAAGGGATGAGGAGATATGGAACTTCAAGATACACAACTGAGTCAACCTGGTGAGTGGATCAGGTGAACTCAAAATGATGACAAGAAATTACTAAGAAAATTCCTCAACTGTAAATCTGTAACTAGTCAATATTCAGGTCTGCAGTTCTGCCAAATGCCATTGATTATACTTGTTCAGAATTTCGGCAATTCTTATTTCTTCATGTGCAATGTGCATCTTTCCTGTACAGTTGTTTTTTTTTACACAAACAGATTAGAATCAACAGACTGACAGAGAGAAGTGATAACTGATAACATATTGTTGCTCATTGATCTTGTAGCTTGGGTATTGGTATTACTATTACTACTCTTCATAAAGAAGCTTTCTTTAGGCTTCAGCAATGGCTGAAATTGGCTACATTTTTTCTTAAAATTATACCCAAGAATTTTATTACCACCTTAGAAAACTTTATTAAGTCCTAATAAAAAATTTATTAAGAAGAACCTGTTTAGAGATCGAGCTTCAGTACCAGTAACATTAGCATGATATTTTTCTTACAAAATCACACTGACATTCATAACAATTACCGCCAAATTAGTATTGTCTATCAAACGAGCTCTTGATATAATATTCAACCATAGTCTAAGATCACATTAATAAAACTGATTAACCATGCAAAATATTATTTTTTAACATGCGTTGCTGCAGAAATAAGGACAGTACAATTTTTTTTGGTGAAAATAGAACTATGAAAAAATTAAAGTTGGTTATATATAATCCGCAAGATAAAAGTTCATACAATAACTAGGGGATGGGAAAACATCCTTAAGTACTGTACAAATTTACAAGCTAGCAAGTTAGACACTTAAAGGTCGTTAGGTTCATTGTTTTTGGGCTCTAATAATGAGAAGCAAATTTCGATTCCCTTTCTTCTTGTTTGGTTCAATTCCTCATCAATCCATTACCATTACTTGATGGTAATAGATTCCCCCAATTTGTTATCTTCCCCTCCCCTCAAATAACAAAATCTATGACTTGGTGGTAATGGTTACGGCTTGAACCAAACACTCAATAAAGGTAATCATTTTTATTACAATTTTCTCTCCTCTATTTGTGTCCCTTTCCTTTCCATTTCATTTTTTGAACCAAACGACCCGATAGTGACGGCTTACCTAGTTACCTTCCCATTATTGCAAAGTTGAATGTCATTTTTACCTTACAGTAATTAAATGCAATTTTATCTCTTCGTCCTTTGACTCAAGACATTAATTACCTGTCAAAAAAAAGGACATTAATTAAAGTTGTCAAACATACACATCACCCGTTGTTTCAGAAAATGTTTCTATTATGCTATTTCTTTTTCCTATTATTATATAAAATATACACTTCATAATTCATATGGGACAATATATATGCGCTTCACCTCTACATTACAATTGCATAAATCTTCTTTCATTTTTCCTCCCTTTAAGACTTTCTCTCTCCAATGGAATCAAGCCAAAATCTATCTTTACAAAACTATCCTAGCTTACCATTAGTAGATCACCTCAAATTCCTAGCTATTTTACTCCTCTCTACATTTGAATCATTTTTAATTCTCCTAAGATATGAATTATTTTTTCATATCATTCCCATTTCATGCATCTTTTCTTATTTTATACTCCAATATATTCTCTCAAAACCTCCTAAAATTTTTTTAGTAGATTTTTCATGTTATAAGCCTCCAAATTATTGTAGAATTCCACTTTCTTCCTTTATAGAGCATGTCCATTTAATTAATTTTGACAAACAAAGTGCTGATTTTATGTCCAAGATCCTAAATTCTTCGGGCCAAGGCCCAGAGACTTATCTCCCACCATCTTTGCATTTTATCCCTCCAAGGCCCACCCATTATAACTCCATTGATGAGGCTAAGATGGTTCTTTTTCCCATAATGGAGGATCTTCTAATTAAGTCCAATCTCTCTCCTCTTGATATTGATATTCTCATTGTTAATTGTAGTGGGCTTTGTTCTTCTCCTAGTTTGACCACACTAGTTGTTAACAAGTTCAAACTTAGGCCCAATATCAAAACTTTTAATCTTTCCGGAATGGGCTGTAGTGCTAGCATGATCTCTATGGGCCTGGCCCAAGACTTGCTCTTGCTCCACAGAGAGTCCAATGTAGTTATATTGAGTACCGAGATCTTAACTATGGGCTGGTACTCGGGCAATGATCGGTCAAAATTGGTGCTAAACTGCCTCTTCCGAATGGGTGGGGCCGCCATTTTACTATCCAATCGAAAGAGGGCCCAAAATGGGTCCAAATATCGTTTGATTTGGAATTCAAGGGCCCAACGGGCTTTCATTGATCGCGCTTATAGATCCGCTTTTAGAGAAGAGGACTCTAATGGGCTCACTGGGGTGACCCTTAATAAGGACATCCTAGAAGTAGCCTCGGATATGATCCGAGCCCAATTAATCGCTCTCGGATCCTTCATGTTGCCAGCTTTGGAGAAGCTAAAGTTTATTACATCCATTGTTAGGAAGAAATATTTGAAGAAGTCAGCTGAGATTTACATGCCAAATTTTAAAACGATCATTCGACATTATTGTTTGCCGGTATCCGGTAAGCCGGTGATAAGAGAGATAGGGAAAGGGTTGAAGTTAGGAGAAAGAGATATGGAGGCAGCATTAGCTACATTGCATAGGTTTGGGAATCAATCTTCTTCTTCTTTGTGGTATGAGTTGGCTTATTTAGAAGCTAAGGAGAGAGTGAGGGAAGGGGAGAGAGTATGGATGCTTGGGATGGGAAGTGGACCTAAGTGTACTAGTGTTGTTTTAGAATGTATTAGGCCCATTCTTGGTGAGTCCAACAAGGGCCCATGGGCTGGCTGCATTGATAAGTATCCAGCTTTAGCATTTAGTAGTTAAATTCATATCATTCACAATTTTACTAGCTCTAATCTCAAAATGTAAAGCTCTCCTAGTGGATTTTATTTGCACTTCTCCAGCTGAAATTTTTGATGCCTTTTGTAGTGTTTTGAGTTGTATCACTGTAACATGTGTGGATCTAAAAATTACTCTGAAAATTATTATTTATTTTGTTAATTGGTATATATTCTCTTAGATGCTTGCTTTTAAAGGAGTTGGCTCTTAAAACCAATTTTATCCACCTGATCCTTTGATGAATTGAATCCATCAATGGCTGCCACAATGCTCTCCTCTTTAGTTGGCTCTTACAACCAATTTATTTGATATAAGGTCTGAATGACTCGTATACCCAACATATCTCACCAAGCACTTCGGTTCCTTGTTCGAACGGACTATCCGAAACATCAAAATTAACAGGTTATACTCACTCTTAAGCACTCAATATCTAGGTTGATGCAAGGATTTGATGATCTTATACATTGAGGCAAGGAAAAGCAAGCCACAATTTAGTTTCAACATTTTATAGGCCTTCTTGTAAATGTTGAAGGTTGTTTAGGCTAAGTGTATACTGCCTTGTGCTTCCCTTTAAAAAGATACAGAAAAACACGATGTGACTTAAATACTTGCCATATCATGCTCCTAATATTAAGGGATGTTCTCCTTTGACTTCTTGTATCTTTGGGATGGGCTGTTATATCCTATTTGATCTGAAAGGCTTTAAGAATTAGGATTTACCTACGTGACAAATCGAATCTCATGATGCTTTCCTCCAAAGGTGGCTCCTAAACTCAAGGGATATGTTTTTAACTCCCTTTGACCCCTACTATCAAGAGATTCATTTGTATCCTTCCTTGTTCATGAAGACTTCAAGCACATGATATTTGATGTAGTAGACCTCTTGTATTTCGTCGTGTCATCATTAAGTTATCACAAATTTTTATCCCACACGGTATGGTAAATCTCAACATCATGAAAAAGATTGGATCTCGTAGTCGTGGTATTTTGATTCGATAGATTCTTTTTAGATTGGTATGAAGAAGTGCCAACCAAACCTCTCGCTGGTTAATCCGCCCTAGCTACACAGACAAGGCCCTTGAGAGTGGAGGGTGGGAAGAATAAGGAAATATCACCTTCAAAATGCCTCTAATGAGGTTTGATCCCATAACCTTGATGTTGTGAGATACAAATATTACCAACTGACCAAAAACTACTTGGTTTTAATTCAGTAGATACGGTTTTATGTGTTCTAGTGGTATAATTATATGGCGGTACTTTGGCTGATAATAGTGGTACTTTTTTTTTAGGGGAATAATAGTGGTACCTTAAATGACTGTTTTACATGGTTGCGCAAGGAATTGCTCTTCACCCGTGAACAAGGCTTTTTTGGGCAGGGAAAAACAAAAGAAATATAGTAATAGAACTACAGAAAAGTTTGAATATACAAACAGAAACAGCCCAGCACAAAGAGAAATGGTCCTTTCTTCACTTGCTTTCTCTTTTTCTGTTTGGTCCCGTCACCCGTGTCTCTTCATTTGTCTTATCCTTTATTTTACATTTCCACATCTCATGATTGTAATCCATATTAAAAATTCATGAGGTTTTTTTCCCAACTAATTAGGATTAGGAAAAAAAATACACCATGACGTTCTAATTTATTTAAGCAACCATTGTTCACCAAAAAAAAGGAAAAAGAATACAAACACGGGCGTTTATATTAAAATAAATAAATAAATTTTATATCCTAGTCCAAGTTTTGGCTTATTGCAACTCTTTGGGTGGAATTAGCAAAAAAAATAGTACTAATCTTCTGTTCACTCCATTGCTAATACTTCATCTATGCTATCTTATGATGTACATTTGGTGTTACAACAAGAAGTTCATTCATCAATTTTCACTATTTTTTGGAACATGTGGTTTTATAAATATTTTTCTTACAAGAAGTCAATAATATTATCGAATATCGACATCATATCAGTGTATGAGTAGTTCATTATAGGATAAAAAATTGGAAAATATTAGAGTTGTTTTTACTACCACAAACGAAATGAAGACTAAATTAAAGATGACACTGTTCCTCCAAAAAAAAATTGACACTGTTCCTAGGCTTGGCTAGGCATGATATACTGCCTCGTATATGTTGTCAATAGGGAGGCTAAGCAGGCAACATATTTTATGACAAATCGTGGGCATTTGACCCTAACGGTTATGTACTGTTCTCTTCATGTTCATATGTCATTTCCCCTTATAATAGGAAAGGATGCTTTATGATGACCCTCTCTTAGACACTAACCTACTTTCTCTCCTAATATCTAACAAGAAAAAAACAAAAAAGGCATAAAGCAGCAGATACAACCACATTAGTCCTCCACATACTATATAACATGTGCAAAGATGGCCTAGTGATTAAGTGGGAGGAAAAAGACACAGGCACAGTACCAATGTCTAAGGTTTGGGTTCCTTTATTTTTTCTCTTCCTCATGCACCTATTTGGTTATATTATTCCCCTAAATACCCTTGAAAATTCAGCAATACCACCACCCTTACCACTCCTCCCACTCCCATCATACACCCAGTTGAAATGGCAACAAAGAGAGATCATCATGTTCTTCCACTTTGGTGTCAACACCTTCACCGACTCCGAGTGGGGTTCCGGCCATGAATCCCCAGCCATTTTCAACCCAACTCGCCTGAACCCTGACCAATGGTTCAGGGTTGCAGCTGAGGCAGGCATATCATTGGCTATTTTAACAGCTAAGCACCATGATGGATTCTGTTTATGGCCTTCTAAGTACACTGACCATTCTGTTGCCAGGAGCCCTTGGAAAGAGGGTCATGGGGATGTTGTTCAGGAGTTTGTTACAGCAGCTAAGGCTCATGGGATTGATGCGGGGCTGTATCTTTCTCCTTGGGATAGACATGACAAGAGATATGGCAATGAAAAGCTATATAATGAGTACTACCTTGCTCAATTACAAGAGCTATTAACCAGGTAATAGCAAATCATCCAGTTGTTAGGATGGGCAACCTATTTTCTCGAATCAAGTACTTGTGTCAAAGTTGATAGTCATAATAAGCTAAGAAAAAATAAATAAATAACATGTTTGGTACCCATGTGTCAAAAATCCGACAAGGGGCATTGGGGTTTAAGGTGAAACGAAAAGTCCGAGGAACATGGAGGATACACTTTCACCTTTTATATGTTAACCACCAAACAAGTTATTCAAAAACAAAACTCATCTCTCTTCCGCCATAGTTGTAGAAAGTATTCGTCAAATCGACTGGTGTAAGACTCAAAAGTTTTTCCTATGTTGAACAAATTTTGGGCTTTTTATTTCTGACTGTTTTCTTGGGGATTTATGTGTGTCATTTTGCTATTGTAGATATGGAAATATCAGAGAGATTTGGTTCGACGGGGCCAAAGGTTCCAACGCACCAAACATGTCCTACTATTTTTGGGATTGGTTTGCCATGGTTAAGGAGCTTCAGAGTTCAATCAACATATTTTCTGATGCTGGTCCAGACGTTAGATGGATAGGAAACGAAAAAGGATTTGCTGGGAAAACTTGCTGGTCTACCATCAACAGAACATCATTGTCAATTGGCAATGCAAGCATTGTTGAGTAAGTGTTCACTGTGCATGATGAATAAAGTAAAAGCTAAAGATAAAGTTTATATAGTAGCAAGTAGCAACCTGTTAGAGTGGAGCTTCACATCATCCCAATCTCTTCCCCCCTTTATCTAGATATAGCCATATAGGATATATAGTTTCGTATAAAAACAATTTCTTTACATTTTTGGTAACATATGATTAAAGAATTTCACAGTTTACGTAAGAAATCACTTTCTAAAACATTTAACGTTTATCCAAAAAAAAAGTTTAGTTCGGTAAAAAAAGGTTGTACTTCCTCCATTATGAAATAAGTGAAACACTTCTCTCAAAAAGCTCTTTCATAAAGGAGAAAAGTGTTTCACTTATTTCTGAACGGAGGAAGTATATAACAAAAGTTTCTATCAGAAGTGTTCCCAATCCCTAACTATCATACGTGAGTTTTGAGGAACAAAGGAATGTTGATGAGAGGAAATATACGGTTATTTTGGATAGTTTGGTGGAGAAGTATATTAGAGGGGATGTCTATAGCTGTTTCTAAGAATTAGAAACTCCGGATAAAGCATAATAATTTTGGTCAGACAAGATGAAAGCACAAGAAAATTAATATTAAAAAAAAAAGTTCAGGAAGGAAGCCACTTTCTGAAATGTATCCAAAATAGGCAAAGTATGTTTATTCTTCTAGTTCATACTTATAATTTTGTATCATGCATACATTTTATGTGATGTTTGTGTCATTTGACAACTGGTTTTGTTTATCAATGGTAGATATCTGAACAAAGGAGATCCTAAAGGAACAGACTGGTTAGCACCAGAATGTGATGTTTCAATTCGACCAGGGTGGTTTTGGCATAAATCTGAAGAACCAAAGAAGCTAAGTGAACTCCTAGAAATATACTACAATTCTGTAGGAAGAAACTGTGTGTTACTACTAAATGTGCCACCAAACTCCAGCGGTCTCATCTCCGAAATTGACATCAAACGATTGATGCAGTTTCGGGGTGCAATCAATACGATATTCTCCCACAATTTAGCGAAAAAGTGTTTACTAGAAGCAAGTAGCCAAAGGGGAGGAAAGGGAAGTAATTTTGGACCAGAAAACGTTCTCGATGAGGACCACTTATGGACTTATTGGGCTCCCAGTGAAGATGATCAGAAAGACACATGGATTGAGATAAGAGTGGAAAATCAAGGGATAAGATTCAATGTGATCATGATCCAAGAGGCAATTGGGCTTGGTCAGAGGATCCAACGACATGAGATCTATGTTGATGGGAAGAGGGTCATAAGAGGCACAACTGTAGGGTATAAGAGGCTTCATTGGTTAGGAGTTGGGGGCATACATGCCAAGAGGGTGACGATCAAGGTAGTGAAGTCACGGGATTTGCCTTTGATATCTTCTGTTGGGTTGTTTTTTGACCCTTATGGGAATTCCAGTGAGAGCTAATGAAAACAAACATTATGTGATTCTTCTTGTATTTAGGTAAATAATGACATCAGAAAGCAATGAAATGTGTTAAAGAAGTCCACATATAAAGTGGAAGCACCTTGCTTTCCTCATTATATCCCTCTTATTGTGTGGGAATGTTAAAAGTCATTGTCTGAGTTGTAAAGATTGAAGGGGAGCTAACCTCCCACAAGCACAGCATGCCATCCGGTTGGTACATGCACGTAACACAGTGTATTTGGTGCACGGTATTGAGGGTATTGTGTTTAACTTTAGGAGGCAATGTTGTTTCTGATCGCACTATAGTTTAAAAGAAATTGCTTCTATAACAAAGTGCAAAAACGTTACAGCTACGTCAAAATATCATTCACATAAAAAAATATATTTTTTATCTCACCTTTGATTATATTTACTAAAGTGGAGTCACAAGACTTGATTTCCATATCCTATGTTGAGTTGAATTTAGATCCTTCTTGGTATCTCAATAAGAGTTGAGTCAATAACAAGCACTACATCAATTCTTGTTGTATTCAAGTGAATATGATACCAAGAAACAATGAAATGTGCAAAACTGGTCTACAAAATTAGTGAAACACACGTGGTACTGTAAGGATCATGTATTTTATAGTCTGTTAGTGATGTGTAAATGTAACTGTCAGTTATCAGTATCAGACTTCGAATTCTTAAGATTTTTCCATGAATGGAGAATATGATTAGCAATCCATGGAAAAGGTACTAGAGGATAGAAAGTGCAGTGGTCACTGGTCACCTAAAACTCAAAAAAGGAGACGCATGAAAGAAGAACAAGTCTACCTCTACTTAACTAGTTATGCGACACCTGATAAATTTACCAATATATGTCTTCGATTAATGGAATTAGAGATAGTTTATTGTGAATAAAGGAGAGAAAGTAAGAGTATAATTGCTCCTGTTAGTTGTAAATCTTATAATTAGCCTAACTCATTAAAGAATGGGAGAAGAAACAAAAAAAAAATCTCATCTTCACATATAAAAGAGTAGTGAGAATTTCAAATTTATTACAAAATTTAGATGAAAATGTAAAAGCAAGAAAAGCATTTTACTTGCAAGATGATTCAATTTATGTATACAGAATTTACGGCGTTTCATTTCCATCGAAAAAAATAAAGTGAAACTCATATACTTACCTGGTCGGCTTCATTAGTCCCTTTGCATAGGTAGAATATAGCTTTCGATCAACTACAACAACAACTAAGCCTTATTCCCAAAGTGATTTGGGGTGCTACTGAATCAAACCGTCCAAGGGTGGCTCGATCAACTATGAGTGAAAAAATGTCTGGACATTTAACTTTCTTCACATCTTGCAGCTTGAACTTGGCTTGATCAGGAAATGGCCACCAGATTAATGACTATATACACCAAATTCTTCTCCGGAAATTTTTTGAACCCCTCAAACTAGCACGTAGAATAGAACCATAAGATCAGAATTTGATATAACAAATGGAAAATGCAAGAAGAATGATCAAGCCTGTTCATGTAGAGGGAACTAGACTTACGAAAATAAACCAATATGAATGAATCAAAGTTTAGCTATACCATTGCCAATCAAATTCTTGGTTCACTATGCAAGGACTATCAGCATCTTCATCCTCCCATAAGCTTTTTGGCATTCTTCTGTATGCAGAGGGAAAAGCATCAAACTTCGCACCATATGGTCACAGTATCTTGTATAAATCCAGAAGTCGTTTTCTGTCAAGTCCAAGACCGCATCAGAATCAATTTTGTTTATTGCATTTCGTGGCTGATAATGAGTAAATTGTTAGGATATTATTCATGCAAATGATCTGCAGAGATAAAAAAAATGAGGATAATTTCCCGTATTTAGTGTACTTCTTCATACTTGTGTTATTATATATATGAAATATAATAGAGATGTCATGCAATGTGATGCTTTTCTACGAGAGCAAATCTATCCTTAATTCGACAGCATTCTATCACATGGGCACAAAATTTGTGCCAGTTGAGTCCACCTCTCAGCGACTTGCTAGATTGATGCAAATGTTCAAGCTAATCATGTTGCAGTGTGTCGAAAAAGAATGCAAGGTATCTAGTTTACCTGCTACTATGTGATGCTAACTAGAATCAGCACTACTAGACCTAGCACAGGAAATGCTTTGAATTTTCATGAAAATCAGAAGCTTCACCAATTATAACTCGTCCATCAATATTCTGTAGCCAGCACATTAAAATTCTCAGGCTGTTAAAAAAACTGTAATAGTATCAAACAACACAGATATAGGTGCAATTAGCCATCAGTCAAACTCCAAGATACACTCTGGAAGTTCAATTTATAACACTAGAATTCATGGCAAAGAATCACTTCACCACTTGAACCTACTAACTACAGAGCTGCACCATATCCTGTGGGAATGCTTTAACATACTTGCATTATTTGATGATAGACCATTTGATCAAGAGCGATTGTCACAATAGAAACTATCAATAATAAGTTATAACATGACAACTTTCATGCTTTTCCCATATGATATGGCAAAAGATGTTACCTTTACTACGATACAAGTTATGATTTTGAGGTGTTTACGTGAGACTCTCTTTTCTGAAGGCAGCGCAGGACATCTTCTACTTCCATAGAACTCTTTGAGGTCTCGTTTCGAAGTAAAGACCATGCCACCACGTAAATAAAGAATTAAGTCAGTTGAAGTCATCCAAATTCCATAACATCAGTAAACATTCATAAGTAATGTAGTTGGTTATATATCATCCAGATCATTTCCTTTAGAACCTATCTTCATCTCATTATTTAGTCTATGAAGTAACCAAACTAGTTCATCCATCACAAGTTCAGGTGATCCTCTAACAGAAAATTCATGAACAACACCATCGACTTCAATCGTGCTAGAGCCTGGCATATCCTTTATGATTCCCTTCTCTTGCATGAAGGTTCTTATTTTCTTTACATCATTAAATCTACCACCTTTAGCATATATATCACAAAGATTAATGTAGAAAGCATGGTTCAGAGGATCCAAATTAATCAATTTTATAGCAACCTTCTCCCCTAGCTCTACATTCTTGTGCATTTGACAACCACCAAGTAATGCACCCCAAACATAGGCATCCGGCTCCATTGGCATGCCATTGATAAGCTTCTCTGCCTCATCAAAAAGTGCAGCTCGACTGAGTATATCAACCATACAAGCATAGTGATAAACACAAGGCTCAATGGAATAAACACATGTCATCATCTCAAAGCACCGTCGACCTTCCTCTACTAAGCCAGCATGAGCACATGCTGACAAAAGCCCAACAAAAGTGACATGGTTAGGCTTCACTCCCTGCAATTCCATCTCATTTAGAAGATCCAAAGCTTCGTTCCCATACCCATGAAGAGCATAGACCGAGATCATGGCTGTCCACGCCAAAACGTCCTTCTTTGGCATTCCTCTAAACGTTTCAATTGCTTTGTTTAAGTGTCCACATTTACCATACATGTCAATCAAAGCTGTTGCAGTCACCATATCGATCTGCAACCCCCTCCTTTTGAGGTAATCATATACCCAACTTCCATAATGAATCGCGCCAAGAGATGCACAAGCTGAGAGAACACTAGCAAGTGTTATCTTATCAGGCCTAACATCATCCCTGATCAACTCCATTTCTTGAAACAACTCCAGAGCAACCTTTGCCTTACCAGCTTGAACAGAACCTGTTATCATAGAATTCCAAGTATAAATACTCCGTTTCGCCATCCTCCTAAACATACTCAAAGCTAAATCAAGTTCCCCATTCCTCAAACACCCAATAATCATTGAATTCCAAGAAACAACATCCCTTTCAGGCATTTCATCAAACAACTTCTGTGCACAACCCAGTAACCCACATTCACACAACAAACTAATCATACAATTCTGAATATATACATCATCATGAAACCCAGATTTCACAACTTGTGAATAAACAGATAAACCCATAAAACCATCAGCCCTTCTAGTACATTCCTTCAAAATAAATGGGAAAGTAAGATTATCAGGGCTAATGCCATTTCTTAGCATTTGAACATAAAGTGTTAAAGAAGGGCAAGAATTAATGGACTGCCCATAACATAATTTGCTAGAATAAGCTCTAATAAGTGCATTATAAACATAAAGATTTGATCTTTCTAAATTGTTGAAAACTTTGGTAGCATAAGGAAGAGAACCTGCCTCAGAAATGGCGCAAAAGAAGAGCAGGCGAGTTGTGAGGAAATAACGGTCTGTTTCAGAGAAATTAGGGGATTTTAGAATTTGGGCATGGATTTTTTTGAGCTCTTTCATGCTTTTGCATTGATTAAGCAAGAAGGAAAACGAGGTTTTGAAGAATGAACATTTGGTTTCTATCATTGTTTCTCTTCCCTAATGTTTAAGCAGTTAGTTGTTAGAATTTAAAAACATCAATAACGCCTAACAATTCCATGTTTTTAGCAAGGAAAACCAACTTAGAAGAATCAGTGTTTAAGTCTGAAAATTGTGCAATTTCCACTGGAAAGGTAGGACTTAGGAGCTCTTGTACTCTGTACTATAATTCTATTCTATTGGTGGATACGAAATTGTTTTTTTTTTATTATTAGATTTATTGGTACTCAATTACTCGTATTTCTTTTAATTTAGAATTCCCCATAATAATGTTATTCTGCAAAAAAAATCTTTCTTACTTTGCTTTGAAATTGAAAATAATTCACTAGACTGTTCATGTTGGAAAGAGAAAAGGTTGCGATTATCTTTAGAACTTCGATGCAAAACCACAAAAGTTCAGCCAAACCACAAAATTCCTAAACCAAAACCGCAAAGTCGTTCAGCATAAATTTTAGTTTTCAGCTTTGCGTTTATAAATGAAAAAGTCATATGATGTATAAGGAGTATAATAAACTTAAAATTATTCATACTTATACTAAAAATGTCAATTTTAAAAACTGACATCTGCTTTTTTCTATTTTCCATATTTCTATTTTTGGTTTTAAAAAAAAACTGAAAAATGAAAACAATAAATGATAACGACAAGCCCTGAGTTAGGAGTTTTGGTAAAAATAAAATATAAATCGCTAACTCACGTAGCAATGTTACTAACAATTTTTTTTATCCCCAACCCATCCTACGTAGAGGTAGATGGAAAATTATTTTTGCCTTTAGAGTAAAGTTGGAATTATTTTTCCGAAGGAGTCTTGTTTTGGGAAAATATTCTTTAATTTGTACCATGAAAGTTGCATAATGATACTCAAATAAGTATCATTAGGGTGTTGAATACTAAATTAAACTTTTTAGATTTTTGTGGATTATCTGAATAGATACCAATATTTTTTGAAGAACTAAGATCATGTGAGATCTTGTTAGATAGATACTACTTTCAATTTATGTTTGAAAAATATTACTTTTTGTAATTTTTATAAATTGAAGACTGAGATTGTTAAGTCATGGCAATTATTAGCTTTTAAACTTGTTTTAGGGTATATTTTATAACCATTAAGTATTATAGTGGGAAGTTCTTTGTGCAAAATGAGATAAGAACGAAAAATTTAAGATACTATGAATATTTCATAAATCTTATAATCGGAGTTATTAACTTGAACATTCAAATTTTGATAAAAATAAACATCTTATTTGCACAAATGACGATATATATGAGATAATTAGTTTCGGACCTATGTTGAGCTAATAGGTTGCTCATGACATCCCGATTAAATATAAAACTTTATCTATCTTTTCATTGAGCCATTAAAAAATGTGATAATTGTTGATTCCACAACCCCACATTATCAGTCTCTTAAGACCTATGACACCTTGAAATCAATATCCTGGATCCATCACTAAAAATAATCGATACGAAACACAAATTTGTGAGTTTGTATTACGTTGTATGAACGAGTAGTATAATGTTGGCAAATATATAGTAGTCTTGTTATAGTTTCTTCTATTGTACACTAGAATGTGTACATATGTTGCCTCTCGTCCACACTTATAGATATGTCTATTTCATGTGTCAAATGTCTCTAGTACAGGCACCTTAAATATTATATTCGTGTGATATATAATAGTATAGTATTTGCTCATATTCTTCCCTTAATGAACTAATATCAATTTCCCCTCAAAAAAAAAAACTAATATCAATTGAGCCTTTTCTTTTTGCTATGTTCAATTTCTTTGAAGGGGAGTAGATGAGTGATGACTATGAGCTCATGGCATAGGTAAGGACTCGTGGAATAGCCGATTAGCCGATCCAAATACTTTTTGCAATTTCTTATGCGGAAAGAAAACTTCTCCACTTTCCGGGTTTCAACAGAAAGATCCGCAATTGGTAGAGGGTGGACTCGTGTCTACCATCCTAATGGTAGACACGGGCCAAAACGCAGCCCAAAAAACATAAAACGTGCGAAACCAATGAACATCAACTGTTTTCCAATGAACATTAAGTGAACCGCGAAACCAATGAACATCACCTGTTCTCCAATGAACATCGATCAGATATTTCCTCTTATGTTCATCTTTTTTTCTTGTTGTTCATTGCTGATTCAGATGTTCATTGCTGATTCAGATGTTCATTGCTAATTCAGATGTTCATTGAGTCTCGTGTGTTGTTCTTTTGTTCTACTTTTATCTTCATGTTCCTTAGTTTGTTCATTGAGGTCTGAGGATGTTGTTTTGTTCATGTATTATAATGCAAAACGACGCCGTATGGAATGGTGCGCACCATTCTCATGGTAGACTCGTGTCTACCATCTAATTTGCGAAAGACCCGAACTATTTTGGAGTAACCACTTTAATAAACACTACTCCTAGTCCTATGATGAAACAACTACTCTTTCTTTCTTCTTCCACCACCTCCCTGATACAAACTTCGAGACTCTTCTAATTTAGGCCTTAATTCACCGCTTCACCAGAATAAATTTGTTTTCTTTTCTTTCCATTTTCACTCATTCAGATTTCAGACACGCCCTTCTAAGTTGTATTCTAATCATTTTGATGAAAGAAAGGAAAAAAGAAACATATTCTTGTAAATTCTTCATTCTATAATTTCAAATCACCCAAAATTTTGATCTTTTCATTACTACCCAGTTCATAAATGACCCTGAAATTGAAGAATTTGGATCAAAGATAGCACATTTTTCTTCTTCAAATATCATGGCATGGTACAGAAGATCAAGGTTTGTCTACAATGCTTATAAAAGCTTGAATTCCAAGTTATTATTGCCTAAAAGTCCAGTTCAATCTCCTATTCCAAGAATTAATTCCAATTCCTCTTCTTTATTTTACAATCAATTTAAGTCTTCTATAATTTCTGGGTCACCTTCAATTTCTTCAAAATTTGGGTATTTTAATGGGTTTAAACAGAATCAAAGTAGCTTGTTTTCTTGTGTTACTAGGAGAAATTACCATGTTGATAGAAACCAAGTTTACCATTTTAAACCAAGAGGTTTTAAATCTTGGTTTGAGAATCCTAGACATATATTCATTGCAGTAGTGGTTGGTTCTGGTGTTGTGATCACTGTTTATTTTGGCAATTCAGAAGTTGTGCCCTATACAAAAAGGAAACATCTTGTCCTTTTGTCAAGAACTCTAGAGAGGAGAATTGGGGAATCTCAATTTGAGAAGATGAAGGAAGAATTTAAGGGGAAAATATTGCCTGCAATTCACCCTGATAGTGTGAGGGTTAGGTTGATATCTAAAGACATAATTGAGTCATTAGAAAGAGGGATAAGCCATGAAAGAGCATGGAGTAGTCCTGGATACGCCACCGAAAGCGTTAGCCATCACGAGATCGATGGGCATGAAACTATGAAGGCGTTAACTGAGGGGATGGACGAGAAAGTGCCAGGGGATTGGCATAAGGAGGAGGAGGTTCTTGATGATAAGTGGGTTAAAGATAGTAGGAAGAAGGGGGAGAAACATGGGGCTAAGACTACTACAAACCATTTGGAGGGGATGAATTGGGAAGTTCTGGTTGTGAATGAACCAGTTGTTAATGCCTTTTGTTTACCAGGTGGGAAGATTGTTGTTTTCACTGGATTGCTCAAGCATTTCAATTCAGATGTTGAATTGGCTACAATCATTGGGCATGAGGTATGCCGTATATTATAGCTATGCTTTGCATAAATGCAATCTTGGGTGACATTAGTGATTATGATTTATGAACAATTAAGGAATCTTATGAAATGAAACATTAATGATGATATTTTTTAAGGAAACTCACATGATATTGTCATGTTTTGTGCTGTTATCGTTTTGTTAGGTTGGACATGCTGTGGCTCGACATTCTGCAGAACAAATTACAAAGAATATGTGGTTCGCAATCTTGCAACTGCTCCTTTATCAATTCATCGCGCCTGATTTCGCTAATGCAATGTCAAATCTTCTCTTAAGGCTTCCTTTCTCTCGAAAGTAAGTCTACTACTTCCAAAATGTTCTTGTTGATGATTAACTTTGACATATGCTTTGTGGTTTGTGGAGTTCCTTAGAATGTAAGATGTCACAATGCTAAAATTACTGGAGTTAAATCGTCTGTTTCTTCTTGTTTAAAAGATGTTAGATCACTTAGATGTTATCATGCGGAATGAGAGATACTGGTACCCTTTATTCCACAGCTTAAAGGGCGCAATATTGAAGAAACTGAGCAAAATGAGAATGTTTAGCAAAAATCATTGGACTCTGATAGTTTCTGGGAGCTTTTTGTCATAGTCGTTTGTGTAGTCTTTGTACCTTGTGTATCTTGTCCGGGACTGACCGGGAGACTCTTTGTTGTATGAGTTTCTTGCTAACTGAAGGACAGAGAAGATGGTTTAAGCCTTAAAGGTTATAGTTTCCGACTGGTTTGAACAACACTGCAGCTTTTAGATTTGAGTGGGAGGGAGCGCAGTAAGGAGGTGACATGAGAGTATGACATCCACATCCAAAGAGTAGAGACTAAGTGCATGGTCCGTTCAACTCAGGGAATAATCAATCGAATAGAGGGAAGCATTGGTAACAGTAATTGTTACTTTCATTGGATCTTTGGTTCCACCAATGAGGGAACACTTATAATTATGGGATTAAGGAGGGGAACCTAATTGTGTTCATATTATCAATAGGGTTGAGGAGGTAATAATAGGGTTCACACAGTTAGCCTCTGTAAACAGAAACCATTACCCCACCCCTCATACCAAACATGTAACAGGATTGGTTTTCTTGTTTCCGTTTCTAACACTTAAATCACTTGCCAAATATTCTCTAAGCAAGTATTTTTATTTTATCATTTGGTTAGTTAGTAGAAGTTGAGTCCTCCAGCTGCTTGTGTGTTATATTACGTATTACCTGACCCAGCAACTTGTTTCAGCTGACATTGTATTCATGTAAGACATCCACTCTGTGATGCTCTTATAGTAGTTGACTATAGAGAGATAGCTTTCATACTTGTACATGCCATAAACTTGGTATCTGTATAGGTAGCAAATTAGCAATGTTTTAATCGTAGAGTTCCAGAACTTCCTATCTGGATTGCAAATGTGCATGTATGAACTTCCATCCTGTTCTTCTTGGACTTGGGTATGTGTCATGTCTAAGTGTCCGCCTTGTTGAGTATGAATATTAATTTTGGCCCAAAGTAGATGGATGTTATGTTACTCAAACTCTTTATATTATCTAAAGTACTAGTGTCAGATCCTATTGAGATTTGATATTATCTCCCTGATTTTTAAACAGCAATTGCCAATATGATGCAATCAATGTTGCTATGGAAATTTTCTTTGAATGTGGATCTTGTCGTGTTCTCTGTGTGCTTCTATTCATGCATTAGAATAAAGAACATCTTATCCTGGTAGCTCTTTTCTGAGAGATTCTTGCCAATATGACTAGTTTCTGGTAACCATTGTTTACTACTCTGGGGGTTTTTGTTAACCTGAAAAGGGCCTCTCTTTAATTTTATGCACATACCACATTGGAGGTGGCTCACTGGATTCACTGTCCGAAGTTTTTGACTTATTGCCCAGGAAATTTTCATCTCCGATTTCATATCCCTCTCCGCAGATTGCTTTTCTTTAATAATGGAAATTTGCTGGTGAAACATGAAGTACATGTGACGTTTGTTATGGCGGGCCAAGTGTAACAGAATTCGCTATATAATTTGCCTTTTGAATTCTTAGTTCACCCAAAATGGGCAAAATATAGGCCAAAACCGATTATAATTCGCTTTTTTTTTGGTTCGCAATTTGCAGGGAGATTAGGGAATTATGCTACACACTATGGCCCTATGTTAGCCAGACACGGATTAAGTGTCTACTCGGATACGGGTATCCAAGTGTCTGACACGGCTATTTTGTAGAAAAAAGTCAAGTTTTTAGTTTGAAATCAAGTATCCAAGTGAAGTGTCGTGTCGGACGCGATACGACACGACACTCGACTTTTGTGGTAAATCAAGGTGTCGAAGTAACGTAGCTATGGCCAGCTGCTCGCTTGATCCAATTTGGACTGATTTGGTCCTGGTTTAGGTCGCCATATGACTGGATTTTGGGTCCACTTTTTCCAAATGGTCCGCTGTTTTTGGTGTTGTGGCCTGACCCAAAGAGTTCTTTGATCATTTTCATCCTTGAATAGTGTTAACTTGTTTGTTTTCCATCATTTTACCATATCTCACTTTAATGATGGCACAAGTTAGCACGCTTATGTGATGCCTGAATACCCAAGACTATGATCCAGGCCAGCCTAACTCCATATGTTCAACAAGCCTAAAACACTAGATAACAAGAAAACATTACACACTGATACTAACCTACACCAGAACATTACTAGTATAAGTAGACAATAAGACATGCATGAAAATTTTCTCATATGGGATTGGCTACGCATTAGAACCAAACCAGGAAAAGTGTCAACCTGTGACGACATGCTCTGCTACCCTTAGATTTATCATTTTTTTATATTGCCAGATTATAAATGCTTTTCCGAGAAAGTTGGTTCTGGTTCGATTTTTCTTTTGTTACGACTTCATGTTGTTTCAAAATAAGAATTGTTTAAGCTTTCTTCTTCTTTTTTTCACTTTTGTATCGTTATTTCCATAGAATGGAAATAGAAGCAGATTACATTGGACTGCTTCTGATGGCTTCTGCTGGATACGACCCACGAATTGCACCTCAAGTATATGAGAAGCTGGGAAAGATCTCTGGTGAATCATCGTCACTGAAGGACTATCTCTCAACTCATCCATCAGGGAAAAGGCGTGCTCAGTTATTAGCTCGAGCTCATATTATGGAAGAAGCGGTGGATATATACCGTGAAATCGTAGCAGGACGTGCTATTGAAGGTTTTCTGTGACTGTTAGTATCATCTTTTTGCAAGTTCGCCTGGTGGTGTTCAAAACAGCTAGTGGATCATTTTCCTGCCATTATTCTCCTCGTTTCTACAAATGGTTAGGGGTTCTGGGTTGAAAATCCTAAATCATGGCCGTCATGCTATCAGACTGTAAATTCAATCTATTTTAGTTTCTATGTTTACTGCTCTTCTACTCTTCAGATTATCCTTTCTTTTGTTTGGTTTTGACATTTTTGTGTCTCTCCCACGAGTCTCATTAAAAAGATAACCCAAACCGGATATATTTGCTGCTAATGGATTTTTCAAAAGATGTACGCTTTCATATGAAGTAAGTTTCCATAATTTTATAAAGGGAAATTCTCTATGGTACCCTCCAACTTTTGACTTTTGCTAATAGTACACAATTTTTAATTGGCTTCCCAATTGTACCATTATAATATTGACTTGTTGAGTGCTGTAATTAAATCGTTAACCAAACGTTAGATAATCACTCCCTCCCCTGCTTATCTTTCATTTTGCTATTTTGAGCTTTACTCTACAGTCTACTACTTAATCCCAAGTATATATTCATATGATATGCTACTCCCTAGATTGGTTCATGTTGACCATTCCGCTATTTTGGAGGAGAGAGATACCGTGATGATGTCGTAGTGTTCATGCGTCAAGAATACTTGCTGCTCATGGTTAGGCATTAAAGCTTTATGGAGTAGCAAGTGCAGGCTGTTGACCATGGTGCTGCGTGGGAATTGAAGCAAGGATAGGACTTCATATGATGTAGGGATAATGGAAGATTGGAAGGAGATGCATATGGTGTTGATGGAGGTTAAGCTCGTCTGCTGCATATTTTGTTGGCTTAATTGATGTAGTACGATGAAGATGGTGGTTCAGATGGTATTAATGGAGGTTCCGGTTTCAATGGCGATAAGCACTTCAAAAATCCTTAAGGGAGGGGCCTAAATTTTAGAGAGTAAATCAGGCGTTATTGGAATTTGCACAGTCAAAGTAAAATTGACAACTTGGAGAAGACAACGAGGTAGGAGGTGGGATTGTAGATGGAAAGAGGAGGTTGTTAGATAGATTAAAATGAGGTTGTTGCCTGCTAGATAGGATTTTGACAATTTTTATAAAACTGTAATCAAATCAAGCATACTAACGTTTGGTTAACATTTTGATCACGACACTCAACAAGTCAATACTATAATGGTATCATTGGGAAGCCAATTAAAAATTGTGTACTATTGGCAAAAGTCAATTGTTGGATGGTACCATTGAGAATTTCCCTTTTATAAAAGATCTAGTCCCTACAATGAATTGGAAAATTTATCAAACATTACTTTTTTTGACAACCCTTAGTTCAACTAACAACTGTTTACCAAAATTGCTTAGATAACTATGCTACTTGATTAATCTGGATGTGTAAATTGGACTGAAGTCTTGAAATGTCTCATAGAAGTGATAATTGCCTTTTGACAGTCGAGTAACTCCATTTCCTGCTCCAAATTTCCAAGTACACGAGGATATAGGATAAATATCTCTTGTATTAATGGTAATTACGTTTTAAAAATATGGTAATTGTCTTGGAAACCAAATTCATTCTATCTTTTGATCTCAAGTGAAAAGTATTATCTTTTCTTACATAAATCTTCCATACAATCAGAATATATACATGGATGATTCTATCATAAACCACCATCTCTAATATTCAGAAATTACATCAGGTGTTCCGCTAATAGTCAGTTTAGAAACATGTAGGAAGAACGGAGAACCTACATCTTTGTGTATTGTGTCACAATGTTCTTCAGTGTCGTGCTAATAGTGATTCTTGCATTAGTTTTGTGCAGCTGCTTTTTGACAAATAGTAAACAAACATAACATATCTTCAAGTGCACTAGATGCAATGCCATGAATCATGATATAAAAAGCAAGAGTTCAGTTAAACAATTTTAGAATAGAACCAACATTCTTGAAAGCATCACATTATCAATTTGAGTAAAAAAAACTGCACCAAATTCTTCAATTAATGCAGTAATAAGCAATCAATATATGAGTCCAACTTCTCTTGAATAAATTGAGTTAAAGAGATGTCAATGTAGACTCAAACATGGACTTGTTAAAAGCTATAGAGAAAAGTATCAGAAAGAAAGAACATAAAATGGAATAACAATAATAATAATCATTCAAGAATGCTTTAATCTTGCAGTTGAATTTTCTTAATTGAGTAAAAAAAACACAGTTTCTGGTCGGAGTATTAGATTGCAACTGTAAATGCTCCTCATTCAACAGCAAGAAAGCTTATGGAAGACTTTTATCTATCTTCTTGTTTATTGCTTCCCACCTTCCCTACATAAATGGCTCCTTCCCTGCCAAGATAGAGCGATATATATATTCGCTAAAATAAAAACTGCAAGCATCCATCAAAGGAGGAGGACACTACTCTTAGGACTTTACTTAAGATCCAGTCATGACCTCTTTCAGACTGCTTCAACTTTAATAATGTCGTAATAACGAAAAGTAAAATAGATAAGCAAACTAGCTTTCAGGCACAGCTGCATAGGAGCCATGTAGTAATGATCCAGCATTGCAATACAACACGCCTGCATATTAGAGGAATTTGCAAGTTGAAGTTTCAAAAAAGAAACTAATTGACAGTAGTAGAAAAAAAATCATGACTAATTATATATATATGCATAGAGTGTAGTGCTGTAAATCAACATCTCTTCTCCTAAAGTAGCAGGTATTGAAAAACATTAGGCACCAAAACTGCATAGATATCCAAATAAATACATTCACAACGAAAAGTTGTTAATGGGAATTGTAATGAATACACCTGTACACTAGTTAGTTATATATGATAGTCATCACTCATCATTCTCTCTGACACTGGTGAAAATTTTATGAAGTAAATCCATTATGTCAAGAATACAAGGCAAATCAGGTACAATGGAGCAACTACACAAAAACAAGATCATCCATTCATCCCAACTTCCAAGCTTTTCGTTTATATATATAAAAAAAAAGTGGATACATAATAAACCTTTGCAGTAATTAGCATGAATCTAAACAAGAGTGAACTGACTTAACTAATTCCAATTAGAGAACTAGTGATCTGTCAAGCTTCTAGCTCAGAGAAAATGCATCCACATAACATCATCATTCGAGCAAATGTAGAGGCTTAAAGAGCGCACTTGGTAAACTTTAAAGTATACACAAAAGGCAACGAATTTATCATATCCTCCCCGTTGTTTAGTGGAGAACAAGCTCTACATATGAACTGTTTCCGTAATTCCATTTATAGTTATTTATACCTGTATCAGCAGCAAACTACTGATGCCAAGGTCTAGCGCGTGACTGATAAGGATCCTTCAAGCTAGAAGCAATGTCATTAAGTCAAAGAAATGGACGGAGCTGAGATTCTTAGAAGCGCCATATAAGATCAAGTGAGAGATGCGCCAAACTATGGAATTCTGCATTACAATAAGCAAAAATTATGAGCCTAATGCATAAACCTCAATAACTGAAGACTTAACCGGTTCCCTTATCAGAAAAGAAAGAAAAAATCAGTAAAAAGGGAGAATGAAATAATTAATATAGTCAATTTTCGGAATGCTTCAATCTCGTGTTGAATGTCATGGAATGGAGTAGATCGACAAGAACAAGATTGTCCAAGATTTTAGTTCCTTTGAAAATGAAAAAATATATACAAGATGAACTTATGTAGTAATTGGAAGGAACTCAAAAACTGCTCCAATCACAAGTTTATGGTTCTGATTCGGCACTTGGTCAGAGAACTTCATTATGCAATTTAAGGATATTTGGGAAGGTATTGAGTTACCAGTGTCAAGTTTGATTAAATGCGTTCAAAGTTCTCTCTGAACTCTACAACAGCATCAGATTTCAGTTTCTCAATCACTGAACAAAATGAACCATTCAGTTACAACTTTTGTTCCACCAGCAACTATATTATGTCCAAAGCATTCAACAACCCACAAATTCATTATATCAGTATTATATTACAGGGGAAATCAGGTACAATTGAAGTGCTTTTTGACAAGTAGGGATCCGATATAGTATATCACAAGGAGGAAGTACTAAATAAGCAAGTCTTCTTCAAGAAAGACTGTAATAGAATGGATGAGTCTTACAAGAACAAGATCATCCCAAGCTTTTCATTCATCAAAAAATGAAAAGATATTATGGTTAATATTACGAAGCTGAAAAGTAGTTGAATTACAAGTTTAAGGTTCTTCATTGGCATTTGGTAGCAACTTACCTGTGTCAACTTGATTAAGATCCCTTCACAGTGCGCTCTGAACTTTACACTTGGAAGTGGAATCAGTTTTTGTCCTCTCAATCCCTGACCAAATTAAAGTTCTTTATGAGGCTACCAAAAAGTTATGTACTAACTTTTAATCTAATATATATTTAGAGATTAGCTGCATTATCAAAACCTTTTGCTGATAATTATTCAAAAAAGAAGAAATCTCTGCTGATAAGATATAATGGTAGCCTGAAGCTGAAAGTGTAATGTCAAAGAAAGATTGTAAATTAGTTAGTGACACTGACCCAGGCCAAAACGGAATTAGAATGACAAGTGAGAAATAGGTGTTTGTTATTTGTGCCTTGATTTTCGTGGCCAAGGAGAAATGGAGAGAGAGACCTTCGAAGCTCAGCCCGGACGAGCGAAGCACCACCCGGCCAAGAAGAGCAGCCCGGGCGGGCTGAACACATGCTCGGGCGGGCCAGCCATTTTCCCCACAATATGCCTTCAAGGCAGATTCTTGATACCAAACCTGCACCGGGCGGGCTGTCTGACCCGGGCGGGCGCCCGGCCGGGCAGCTTGCCCTGTTTCACGTTTTTTTCGTGATTTTAATCCGGATTTTTCCGGATTTAATGTTTTGGGTTTTGGGTCATTTTGTAAACTTAAGGATGTCATATATAAGGCATCCTAAAGTCATTTAGAACCCTAAGATTCAAATTAGCCACAAAGGTAATTCTCTCTCTCTCCTCCTCTCTCCTTCTTCTTCTCCATTGTAATTCCTCCATTAGAGAGGCTAAAGAAAACTCCAAGGTTCTTGCTTGTGGATGTAGGTCAAGATTGACCGAACCACGTTAAATCTTTGTCTCTCTTTATTGCTTACCTTTCTCACTTAAAGTTTACAACTTTGCATTTATTGTTGAACTTGAAGTTAACTAGCAAACCCTAGGTCCTAGAAATTGCATTTATTGCTAACAGTGTTTATATGAGAATACATACCAGATGAGAATCTCAAGTATTATTGTTGAGGTGTTGTTGCCTAAATCAAACAATCCCAAAAAAAAAAATGTCTCCTGAAATAAAAAGAAGAGAAAAATGTTGGGTTTAGTGCAGAAACCAAATTTCATAAGATCTGAAGTAAGGTTAATAAGAATGATGGAATTCCCCCCTTATATTTTCAATCTGATTGAATAGAAATAATATCAGAAAGAAAGAAAGACATACCTGGAGTAGCAAGGATTGCAAACTTATTATATTTTCAACGTGATGGAATAGAAGTAATATTAATGTTGGGGATGTGTTGGATGTAGGGCCAGTCCTCCCCAGGTGGATCTTCCCGGCATCTTCTCTTCAAGCTTTCTGAACAGAGGGAAATGTAAGGGAAAACCTCCTTCCATTGAAGATTGCGAAAGGGTTGATTCAAAGTAAGATTATGTTGGAGAATGGAGCCAATGTGATAGAGGAAGATGAAGATCAATCTCTATGCCCGATTGCTCCCACACCTCAATAGAAAATGGGCATTCTTGAAAAAGGTGGCCACAATTTTCCCCGAGTGACTTACATCGAGGGCACGGGGAATTAAGGGGGAGAATTTACCTTTGAGCAAGAAGGTTCATGTGAGGGAGACGATCTCTCCATATTAACCAAATAAAGAATTTTATTTTTGGTTCCATTCGACCCTTCCAAATCCAAGCTAAGTTGCTTGTCATGGCATTCAGACCAAGTTGGGCATTATACGCGAGAGTGAGGGAAAACCCCTTAGGGGTGATAAACTCAGGGATTAAGAGATCTTTGTTCGAGGTGTTCACGGGAGGAGGGGTACACAAAATACGATCCTCAATGAAAGTGGGGAGGATTACTGATAAGCATTGAAGGTTCCACTGCCCGTCTATGCTAACATCCACAACTTTAAGAAGATCTTCATCTAAGGTGAGGGGACCATGTATGAAATCTCGAATTGGTCCAATTAGGAGCCAGTTATCATCCCAAAAGTTAATATCTTTCCCATTCCCCAGGTTCCATTCCATATGATGTTGAAGTAACTCCCATCCTATACCTACATTCTTCCACACTACAGACCCATTCTTAAATTTCGTCACACGATTATTATGTAAATATTTCGAATTAATGCACTCCTGAGCAAGGCTTGATTGGTCTTGGGCTAACTTCCATCCCAACTTTGCCATGTAAGCCATGTTCATCAACTTTTGACACCTAATACCCAAACCACCATGGTCCTTAGGTCTAAAGGTAACCTCCCTATTAACAAGATGAAGTTTTTTCCTCTCTGTCTCCTCTCCCCATAAAAAATTATTAGAGATCTTGTCAAGGTCGGATAGGGTGGAAGCGGGAAGCATAGCGGCTTGCATATAGTAAGTCGGGATCGTCGATAATGTAGAAGAAATAAGGCACAACCGACCCGCTTTAGAAAGATAATGAGTTTTCCAGTTTGATAATCTAGCTTTCACCTTATTAACCACAAACTGGACTTGGGAACGATTAGTTTGCTTATGAGAGATAGGGAGACCCAGGTACAACCCTAAATTCTCAGATTCTGTGATAGACAGTGTTTCTTGGAAAAGGCTCCTATGATCCGGAGAAGTATTCTTTGAGAAGATAAGTTTACTTTTAGTTTCATTTATTTTTTGGCCGGACATAGCACAAAACTCCTCTAACACTCTCCGAACCGAGAAAGCCGTATTTTCATCTACCCTCCCAAACAAGAGAAGATCATCAGCAAACAAGAGGTGGGATATCGGAACTTTCCGTTTACCAACCCAGAATGGGGTCCACCTCTTCTCCCCACATTCCATATGAATCGCCTGAGATAACGCCTCCAGACATATATTAAATAAATATGGAGACATGGGATCACCCTGGCGCAATCCCCTAGAATGAATGAACGAATCAGTTTTGTTCCCATTAACTAAGATCGAAGATGAGGCCTTGGACACGCAATCCATAATGAGATTAATTGATGGAAGATCAAGATCATGGTAAAGAAGACATTGTCTAACAAAACTCCACTCTACCCTATCATAAGCTTTTTCCAAATCAATCTTCAAGGCAAACCAACCCCAACTACCTTTTTTCAGATGCATAGAATGCAGTACTTCCGAAGCAACCACTAGATTAATATCTGGACCCCTCCCCTTAATAAAGCTATTTTGGTTTTTAGAGATCCAAGAGGAAATAAGGGGTTTAAGGCGGTTAACCATGATTTTTGTAACCAACTTATACAAGGTATTACACAAGCTTATGGGTCTGAACTGCTTCACAGTTTCAGGGGATGCTTGTTTCGGAATGAGACAGATAAGGGCATTACACATGGACTCCGGGACACATTGCTTCCGGAACCATTCTTGAATGTTTTTACAAACATCACTCCCAACAATATTCCAAGTCTTTTGAAAAAAGATAGGATGAAAACCATCTGGTCCCGGTGCCTTTAAGGGTTTCATATTAAATAAGGCATGATGAATCTCCTCAATAGAGGGAACAACCCCTTTCGGCATATTATTATTCGCATTCCTTCATTGAATCCACCCAAACATAGGAATTCCAAGCTGGGACACATCATAGTACATGCCAACTCTGGACAACCGGATATTCTCAATCTAGAAAGAGAAAGTAGCTGCAATGGTGCCTCATTGCTGCTACCTCTGTACTCCAAGTTCGTACACCCTTCAAGGTAAAGGTTTACAAGATTTGGGAGATGATTTATCCAAGGCATTCTCACACCTCTGTATTGTAACACATATAGCTCCTTCAGATTCGAATTGTGGTTGCAGATCTTTCATCAAACTTGTTATTGCTCCACGATTAACATCATCTATTACTATTCCAAAGAAATAAAATTTAATGGCACTAAGATATTCCTTACTCATAAGGTATAGTCCTTCCCTGTGTAGTGCTTGCATCGGCCTGCTGTCTTCTTCATTAACAACAATCTCACCATCTCTAGGCCACATAATATCGATATGAAGACTGCCTTTAAGGTTGTTAAGACCCTTTAGATCTTCCAACTCATCTGCCACTTGCTTCAAATAACTTGACCTACTACCAAAGTTGTTAAAATCGAGATTCTAGTTTGAATCGGAAACGACCTTTAGAATCGAATCGTAAAATCGAATCGTAGAATCGTAAGATTCTACAAACACGTATAATCAAGATCTTGCGCTCAATCTTCATTGAATATGCTAAAATTATAAGTTAAAAGACCTAAAAATTAGAAAAAATAGTTGTTTACCCACTATATTGGCAATAACTAACAATATATATCTATTATTTGCTTTGTTAGCATGATTTAAATTTGCGAGGTTTTCGCTAGTCAACAGAAATGTATAGAATCGTCTAGAATCGTGAATCGAATCGTTTACTATATTTTGAATCGTAAAATCGTAAGATTTTAAGATTTGAATCGCGATTTTAATAACTTTGCCTACTACTACTCCCTTTATCTCCACCCACTACAAATTTACTTAGCCTCTCAAGGCCACTTAACTTACTTATGCCCCTAGGCATATACCTCAGCTTATGGCAACTCTCTATATTCAAGACTACAAGCTTAACCAGTTTACACAAATCTTTTGGCAACTCTATCAAACTTAAACACTTAGATAATTTCAAGGTTTGAAGATTATAGAGTTTTGTAATTGACTTAGGGAGCACTTCTATATACTCATTACCAGAAAGATCTAAATATCTCAAATGCAACAATTCACCTAAGGAATCTGGCAAACTTTTGATTCCTAACACACTGAGGTCCAATGCCCTTAAGCACCTACAATTTACAACTAATGACTCCACTCGAAATTGTACATTTTCTTCATAACTATATCTATTTATAAAAAGAAGTGAACGGATATAGGTCTTGTCCGAAGTGTATTTGTCATATTTCCAACTCCCGACAATCAGTAGATGGCGAGCTTTTTTAATTACAGTCTTGTTACTCATGATGATATTCGTTGAACAAATTATCTCCTTTTCCGAGACACTTTGAGCCACATCATGCATGAGATCGTGCATCTTACATGATTCGATCTCACCAAAATCATCTTTCTCTATGTCTTGGAAGAAACATCTCTTCAACAAAATTAAAAAATACTCTCCAGCAGCTTCTAGGAGGCTTTGACCTTTATCAAACGGAACAATATAGCCTTGCACAATACAAAGGCTTATCAAGTCCTCTTTTTTTCATCACATGATCCTTTGGAAACAAGGCACAATAGCTGAAGCAACTCTTCAATGGAGTCTCAAGATTGTGGAAACTCAGCTTCAATATGGGTATAATCCCGTTTCCGCTCTGCCTGATGTTGGCTAATCCAATCTTCTGAACCGATTGCCACTTACTCTTGTCTTGTCCATATAAAAGGCTTCCTGCAACTCTTATAGCGAGAGGAACTCCAGCACATCTATCAACAATCTTTCGCCCAATCTTGACCAATTCATCAGGGGGGTTTGACAACTGATCTGGTGTAAATGCTGCTCTTTCAAACAATAGCCACGAGTCTTTCTTTGATAAGCCTTCAAGGTTGTATGTCAGACCATCTCCTATGATTTTCGCAGTCTCGTGTGAACGTGAAGTCACCACAATCCAACTTCCCCTTTCACCTCCTATCAAGTACTGCTCCAAGTCACGCCATTGAAGACGCTTCTCAGTCCATACGTCATCTAAAACAAGCAAGAATTTCTTGCCAGCTAGTTGCTGTTGAGCTTGGCTTTGCACTTGATCCATTGTGGAGCCGTGATCTGGATTCTTGCCAGTAGCAGAAGCTAGAATCTTAACAAGAATATCTTTCACATCAAGTTCCTGCTGATTTTGATCAGCAACACAAGTCCACAGCCTCAACGGAAATGCTGTTGTGACCCTAGGATCGTTATACACAAGTTGAGCAAGAGCAGTTTTTCCCAACCCTCCAATTCCTTCAATCGTAAGGAATGACAACTCACGTTGATCATTAGAAGTAAGATACATACCAACAATGTGGTCCAAGTCATGCTGTCTTCCAATGATTTCAACTTGGTTGACAAAAGAGCAGATCTCAGGCCTTCTCTTTCTGATAGGCTCATAATCAATCTTAAAGCCAAACTGCTGACTGTTATTAGCAATTTTATCCAACTTCTTCTTGATATCCTTAACCCCTTGAGACATCCTGTAAGCAAGGCTCAATGGGTTCCACAAGCTGCTTCTTTTCAGTGAGAGTGACAAACTCATCGAACAGATCATCAGCTTCAAAGACGGCATCTTTGAGCTGCTCCATCCACAGTTGTGCTTCATTGCTGAGCTCCTCCAGCTTGATTTCCGCATCACGGAAAACAGCATTAATAGTGGACGAAGTGAGTTGGAGGTCCTCAAGTTGGGATTTGTAGCCAAAGGTTGACAAAATGTCTTTGAGTTCCGGACATTGCAGCGCTGCTAAAAGTGTTTGAGCAGCAGATAGCACTGTTCCTAATGCATCCATTTTTGGGTTTCAGAGATGAAGAAGGGTTTTGTGAGTATGACGATGATTAATGAGAGTGATAGTAATGGCGGTATGAAGACTAAGGTAAGCTGCTGCCTGCTAGTAGATAATGATGTTCAACAAGACCTTGTCCAGTGGTAGCTGTTTTCTTCCACTAACTTATGCCAGCTTTGCCCAATTTCTAAAGTGCCTCCATTACAACACTTTAATTATGCGAAGCATAATAGTCAAAACTCAAAAGGGTTTGCACTTTTCCTCAATGCTTGTCTGATGATTCATGTTTCCATATAACACTAATTATTGATCTTTATCTTCTTTAATGTCAGGTACAAATGGCTAGCTAAACTTTTTTTTACAGATCAGGCTGCATTATATAGTTTAGTGTAACAATTTAAGACCAATTTTGCATCTATTCACATTACCTATTTTTCTTAATTTAATCACTAGTTGTTGCACCGCCGACCGCGAGTGGGAGTACTCCCAAAATATTGCAATTGAGATGTTCTAATGAAGATAATAGCATTTTAGATGATGAAGTATACTAAGGTCTGTAAAATATACGAAGTAAAAAATGATAATTAGATCTGGTCTGTTGAATATATGGAAACTATGACCTTGATGACGTTGATCAACTTTAGAGAGAAGTGCAATTGGTTTGCTTTTGCCCATTTCATATCTGTTATACATGAGTTTGGGTATATCCAGATTTTTTTTTTAGGTAAACTACAAATATTTAGATACAACATTTATAATCTACACTATAAATTAGTATAAAACATTCATATGTAATTTAATGCAGGACTAAATAAACGTATCAGATGACAAATAGGTACTTATATATACAACATTTAATTTTCTTTACAAAAGTACAACATTAGGGTTATAATACATAACATTTGCAAATTAATATACAACATTTATTGATTCATGAAATATAATTCAATTAATTTACAACATTGTTATTGATATATGCGTTTTTCATGCACAAGCATTCTACATTCGGCATTAGAAATATAGTGTACCTATAAAATAATATATCATAAAGATATCAATCATATGTTTGTTCTTCTATACTACATATTCCAAATAAACTGTATTATAAATGTATTGTTTTAACTCTGCCAAGATTAAAACTATTATAAATATCTTGTTTAGTTATTTTGAGAAAATATAGCCTTGTACTTCCTTTTTTAATTAATGCAAGTTTTATCATTGTAAAAAAAAAATATATAGCCTGGAATTCTCACATTAAATAGGTTAGAGTCTTCAAGGACCCCTACAGAGAGGACATATAATTCTACGAGATAAATCACATGTATCAGTATCACCATCTTATCTTGATTTACCCCTCAAAAAAAAATCTTGATTTAAAGTCCTAGAGCAAAAGGTGCTGTGATGATAGACAATAACCCAGTCAATATGTGGTTGAATGGTAATGTTGGTATTAAGACAAGCTACTGAATGAATGAGCTACCTTTCTCAACCAACTTATGTCAATTCAATTATAGTACGTGTCCTTTGTTTTCCATTCAGATCTCAATGAATGAGATGTATTTATTTCCAAATTTCCTTTGTCTCCATACAAGTATACAACACTTCAATAATGCAAGGCAGAATAGTCAAAAATGATTTACCTTTTCACCTCCAACATGCTTGTGAGTTGTACGTGTCTTTCTTGATGTATTCTTTGTCAAATAATGCACACCCCATTATTACTAACTCAACAAGAAAAGTCCCCAAGAAGTCTATATGCAGTTCAATAAGATAAGCGTATGTAGGAAGAACCAACACCTTTGTGTGTTGTCTTACAATGCTCTTCTGTATTCTGCTAATAGGCTATAAAGTAAGCTTGTATAATTGTAAAGCCAAATGAGTTTCTTGTTAGTTCTGTGCAGTTGCTAATTAACAAAGACAAAATAGATAACTAATCCTGCCATTATAATTTATTCGAAGACGAATTTGATGTAACATTGTTTGATTGTATCTTGTTTTTCTTTAATACCTATTGTTGATGTCATTTGGTCTTCACTTAATGAAATTTCTCTTTAAAAAAAAAAATGTTCAGCCTCATCTGAAGGTGAACAAGAGTTGTGGAAAACATACCTGAAAATGTATCCAAGTAAGAGGTGTTTCTTTCAAATTATCAAAATGGTAATCCGGATAAACAACAGAAATTCCCTAATAACTTTTATATGATGCATCAGGAAAAAGGTAACAATAATCCCACTTTTGAAATAACAAAGCTAGTTAAATTTTTTATAAAAATAACAAAGGTAGTAATTCCAATAACTTGCAAAAACAAAGATAGTTTTCACCAATTGCAAAAATTAGAACTTCGAGTCGGTTTTTTATTAGATTTTTTTAATTTTAATTGTTGCCTTATTTATGTAATATGTAAATAACTCCCAATCTCCAGGTCTTATATATAAAAGGAAAGAAGAAAGTGAAAAGTAGAGTCATTTGGGCCTAAATTATTCAACTAATTTTTGATTCTCTAATCTTATCTGAACTTATTAGACCTTATTAGTCTTATTGAACCTTACATGACCTTATCTGGACTTTACTATACCTTATTTTGTAAGTATCATACCTTATTTTTGCTTATTTTGCTGAATTGAACTCATCTGAGCTTATTAGACCTTATCTTAATTTATTGTTTCTAATAACGACTAAAAATAAGGTGAACAGATGAAGCTCACCGAGCTCTTAATTCATCTAAAATGCTATAAAGCTTAATAGAGAACTAATAGAACAGAGCAAACCTATAAGAAAATTATCGACATATTTCAGCAGCGAAGATGTCTCACTAAGGCCCTGTTCTTTTGAACTTATTTTGGCTGAACTGAACTGAACCTATTTTATTTTTGCTGAACTGAACTTATTTTTCTTTGAACCGAACTTATTTTTACTTTTTTCGAACCGAACTTATTTTGGCCGAACCGAACTTATTTTTGCTGAACTGAACTTATTTTTGCTAAACTAAACTGTATTAACATAATATTATCAATACTTATTATTATAATAATCAATAAATATTAACATAATATTATCAATACTTATTATTATTATTTTATACGGTTTTTTCACCATATACCCTTCACAAATTTTTTTTTGCACCATATACCCTTTCGACTTTTGAAATTCACCATATACCCCTCACTTTTGAAAAAATACATCCAATTACCCTTAATGACTAACGACGTTAAACTCCGTTAGTCATTAACCCCTAATCCCCCCTCTAACCCTAATTAACTAACCTAAATCTACCTCTAACCCTAACCCTAACCCCTAATCTAATAGACTAACCCTAACCCTTACCCTTACCCTTACTACCCCTCCCCCACCGGCCCACCATCCAGCAGGTCCACCTCCCCACCGGCCCACCACCCAGTAGCCCCACCTCCCCACTGGCCCACCACCCAGCCGCCTCACCACCCAACATCCCCACTGTAACACCCCCAAAATCCATACACGTCTAAACTACGTGGCATCGACTTTGGGAGTGTTACCGCCGCGGTGAAACGCAAGGCATATTAAAATCAAAACGTTAACAACTCCTTACTAAGAAAACTACATTGCAGCGGAAATAAAATGTTTACTATAAACTACAACTCGGGAATCACCATGGACCCCTTTTATTCAAACCATTAACTACGAATACTAATTATTCTATAAGTTCAACAGAAACGCTTAAGAGTTTATAAACCAGAAAATATCCCCGTATGCCAAACCCATGCAAGATCACCAAGATACCTAATCTGCTCCCCCATTGAAATATCAATGGTTCATCACAGGTCAACAAACATCACAAATAACAAACAATCAGCTATGCTGAGTACGTACATAATCAATTACATAATACACTGAACATAATCAGAATAATAATAACAATTCCTAAACATGATTCTACAAAAACATAAAATTCCGTTTTTACAATTTATTTGGCATCGAACGGGCACCGTCATCTTTCTAGAATCATACGTGCTACTTAATCCTTAATAGACAACTTGGTCTATTAGATGAAATGTAAATACGGTTTCGTTCCGTTCCACATCCATCACCTTAGTATGCATACCCCCAAGATCGTACGGAACCTTCCGCCTACTTGAGTTATCAAAATTTATAAGGACACTACGTCGTCGTCACAAGTGAGGCTGTAGGAGTGTAGAACAAGTCCCACACTCCCCCCATTGTTCATCACTTGTAGGGAGTCCAACTACAAGTTTATTGCCAAAATCCTTTCATAGTATTGTACATTCATACCACATTAAATATGTAATCATTTAACATTCCTTCTTAGATACAATACTCAAATCTTTACTTCTTGTAACATCCTTGTTACACCATAGATCAAAGAATACAAATCCAAAACTGTCATGCTTATGATACGATAGAATTACGCATAACAATGCTACATACCGCAATCATGCTACCAAACAATCTCAACAATCACAATCATACAATCGTTCCCTATCATGATTCTAGGTTCCAATAGAATAATCCACAACCTAACATGATACTAGTAATTGCAACTGAACTAGTACGCGTACGTACATTGTAATGGAGAATCTTTGCTGATTACTTAAAACGTTCCGCTTATGAAATTGGGACCTAATCGAATAATAGAAATACTTCAGTGCTAAGTCCTTGATATTATTGAAGTAAAAACCAGCTTATCCAACTATGTAAGATATGGTGTTTTAAATATTAAAATTAACCAATCTTGTTTTAAATTTCTTTTCATAAACTTTATTGAACTAACATACTTAGGACTTTAAACATATGTTTGCAAATCTGATTTTTTTTGTAACTTATATTATACTTGGTTTATAATACTAAAACTTACACAAATATACATAAGTATAATTAACTCATAATTAAGAATTAAAACATCCTAAGAACTAATAGCATACTCAAGAATCTGATTCCTTTAACTTTTACTATACTTAATTTACAAACCAACCTTTGTATAATACCCAAGTATAATAAAATCAGATCTGCGAAATAGAGTTATCATAAGAACTAAAATATATTTGTAAATCTGATTTCTTTTACTCATTCTATACTTAATTTATAACAACCAATCACCCCAAGATATATGTATATATGCATAACAAAATCAGATTATATAATTCATTTAAAGAAGAAAAGAGATTTTTTTTTTAATTAGAGTATACCGGACTTTGCTCCGGCGACGACCACCACGCGCGCGACTCACAAACTCCGGCAGACCACCGCACCAGTGACGCACGACGAGCACAAATCCCACAAGCAGCGCGAACACACCACCGTGAACAGCCTCACGCACGACCCACAAATCTCACTCCACCACACGCTGTCTCCCGCGCGAATCCACAATTCAGCACCACCACGCACGACCCCTGCAACCTCTGACTGCACAACCAGTAATAGACGCGAACCACCGGCGATGGTAGTCCCAGACGCAGAGGAAGGAGAAGGAAAGGTAGTGCAGGAGGAAGAAGAAAATAAGAACGCAAGTTGGAGAAATAAGAGGAGAGAGAAAAACTCTTGTGGTGTAAAATATCACATGGCTGATTAATTCTCAATAGGGTTTTGTTTCCTCTTTTTTTTTCTCTTATTTGTAGTATGAGAAACCTTAGTTTATTAGAATTTGTTTCCAAATCGAATTCTGATTTATTATTTAACAAAAACCGAATTAAAACATAATTAGGTACGAAAGTAGGTTGTATATTTAAATTATAACTATAGGATATATATATATATATATATATATATATATATATATATATATATATATATTATTTATATATATTATTATTTATATTTATATATATTTTTTTTTTTTTATATATTTTTTTTTTTTATATATATATATATATATATATATATATATATATATATATATATTCTTTTTATAATATTAAAACACTTTCAACTTTATTCTTTATATTTCCTTATTTATAAAAGAATAACTCCTAAAAATACGGAGTATTACAGGCTTCCCCCCTTAAAGGAAGTTTCGTCCCGAAACTTTGAGGTAGCCAGTCTTAACGACGATCTTTTGCACTTCTAAGTCCCAATATTTCACAAGCGTTTTCTAGTTTTGGCAAGTCACATAAGCAATAATACACATACATAACAGACTTAAGCAAATTTTAGGGTGGAAGCGCGAAATTCTATCACATTCTTCCCCCCTTAAAAGAAAAGTTACGTCCCCGTAACTCACCTACCCCTTGAAAGAGCTCAGGGTATTTCATGCACTCGAATGACATGTTTAAAACTTTGCATACAATTGGTTCTCCCTAAGTGTCTGTAAAATAAGCCTCAAATGTCCCTCATGTTCTTCCTTGCTCCTTGAATAGATCAATATATCGTCTATGAACACGACTACGAATTTATCGAGGTAGGGTCGAAAAATCTTATTCCTAGAATGACGTCTAGGTTCGATAAATTAAACTCTATTAGATCGGAAGGAAAGAAGCCCCAGACGGAATAACTATAGGCATAGAAATTGACTCGGACTCAACCAATGCTAGAGTTCTAATAGTTGTATGGGCAACAAAAAAAAACAAAGATGCTCCATAATCGAACAAGACTTTAACAGGATTTGAGTTTATAGAGAAAGTACCCGTGACAACATCTCTACGAGCTTGCTTTTCGCTAGCCGTCATCGTATACAGCTTCTCTGTGCCCCTATTATCATTATTGTTGGTCACATGGTTCCCATTTGGTGCCTGATTATTTGCATTGGTTGGTGGTTTGGAGTAATTAGAGTTCCCTGACCCATTGTATGCATTTCCACCATTCTCATTCCCATTCATAGGCTTGTCTCCATAGTCCCTTTTTTCTTGACTATTGGGGTTAACCTTATTCTTCGAATAGCACTCGTACGCTCTATGCCCCATTTTCCCACATTCATGACACTCCACCTTATTACCCTCGCAATCCTTCCCAGGATGGTTGTATGGGCACTTCTTACACCTATACACACGCTCAGGTCTGCGGTTATTGGTGTTATTGTTGCTGTTATTGTTATCGTTGTTGGGTCCCTTATTGAAGTTTCTTTGGGAGGTTTGATTGTTTTGGCTCCCCTGGTGTTTCTTTTCGAACCTTTGAACTTCGGGGTTTGGATTCTCCTTTTGCTTCTCACCTTGTTTACCCCTTTCCTCTCGTTTCCTTATGGCATATAGGTGGGCAGCTTTGCCAAAGACATGGTCCAACGAGGTGAAAGTATCTCCCCCCAGTCTCCCTTGTAGGTCAAGGGTGAGCCCTAATTCAAAACGTGAGGCCTTAGCTTCCTCAGTAGGGGCAATTTCAGGAGCAAATCTCATCAACTCAATGAATTTGCGGTAATACTCCTCAACAGACAGGTTCCCTTGTTCTAGCATCATAAACTCTTGGGCTTTCTGCTTTTTGAGGTATGGTGGGTAATACTTATCCCTCAGGGTTTCTTGAAGGTTTCCCACCCAAAGCCAGGTTGTTTGAGGAGGTTATCCTTAGCTTGAGTCCACCAAAAATGGGCATCCCCCTGTAGGTAATAGCTTGCTAAGGGCACAGTCTTGTCATCTGGACAGGAGAGGGTAAAGAACAGCTTATCGAACTCCCCAACCCAGTTTTCCAATTCTTCAGGTCCCCCTTTCCCATTCAGTACTGGTGGGTTCCTACGGGCAACCTTTTCAGACAAGTCCCCATCCCGATGATGTCCTTGGGCTAGGTTAGCTGTGATTTGCACTAGGTCACGAATCGATTGCTCGACATTCAGAGAGGTATCAGGCGTGCCGCCTTGACGAACCATTCTGCACTGAAAATTGACACAACGGCTGTTTCAGCGACATGCACATAGTCGTTTATTTATTTAACTACTACACATTGGCATGTTTATATAACACGTTTTTATTGCGAGCAATCATGAAGTCTCTATTGACTTGCAATATAAACATCTCAAATAAGATGTTACATCAAATAAAAGAATAAAACTGTTGTATTATTATCGGAAAGGGTAAAATTTATTGTTTCCAAGGAAACATAATATGAATAAATAAAGGAATAAAAGAATACTAATTTGCTACTTGGCATGCAAGCCTTATTAAAACTGAAATAAACGAATAAAATAATATTCTAATCCTAATTATATAATCAAAAGAAACTAGGGACTATAATGGTGAGCTTCGTCATCTGAATTAGGATTTTTTATTCCTTCTTCCATGTCAGCTTCGTCCTCAGAAGAATCATCATTCTCCATAGGTTCATCTTCCTCCAGAGGTTCTTCTTCTATGGGCTCTTCTTCTTCTTCTTGGTCATTTTCCTCAATCGGATCCTCTTCAGCAGGCTCATTCTCATTAGGATCTCCCTCTTCAGCAGGCTCATTTTCATTAGGATCTTCCTCTTCAGCAGGCTCATTTTCATTAGGATCTCCCTCTTCCTCATTTTCTAAATCAAGTATAGGTTCAGCATTATCTTCCCCAATCACTGCGATGAATGTCCTATTATTCCCCTCATCATCGGAAATGTAGGTAACAGTTCTGAGGTTTGACGCTATGTGGTAGTCCTCGGGTATGAACTCATCCTCAAAAGTTTGGTACCTAGCTCTTTTTGCAGCTCTAAAGGACGCTTGCGGCTCAGATTTAACTCTAGGGTTCTCATAATTCACATTAGTTCCCGAGCTTTCCCCCACATGATAGGTTCCTCTAACTAGAGGTGATGAGGTAGAGGGCTCCCAACTTCTTTTCTCACGAATTCTCCATTCATTTTCACAGTATTTAAGATCAGTAATGAAATGCCCTACAGTAGGAAGGTACTGACTCCAGTAGGTGTGTTTGGTTGCATTAAAAGCTCCATTTTCTGACCATATATCCCCATATCTATGGTGTATGAAAAGGTAGGGTTCCTCCTTAGGAACGTACTGTAGCATAAAATATATTTTCTCCATTTCAGTCCTAAGCCTAGTATCTCCTTGTAAGGTCCTATACTCCATAGCAGCTTTCATTTTATGGGCCCAGATGTCCCAATCTTCCGCTATTCGGTGTTTCATCAGGTATTCCTTAGGACCTATGTCGTAAACCATCTGCGAAATTAAAGAAAGAAATAGTCTAAGTTTTGTGAATTTAAGGTTTTTAAGTATACATTATATATAAACATATATAAGAGGTAAAATGATTATTTTCAATTTTAGAACTCCAAGTTCAAAATATTTATAACAATTTATATGATTCTTTCCTAAAATATTCGAAATAATGTTTTTAGTTCAATACTCTTTTTGACACATCTTTGGAATATTATATTAATTCGAAACTTTAGGAAATAAAATATTTCACTATCGAATTTAATGCTTTTAACCACTAGCTACGTGCCTATCCTTGTACGTTCTCCTACTCTATTCACATTTCGAAGATTTCAAAGAACATTTCACCAATCCAATCAAGCAAACCACACTACCTTTCATATAATCAGACATCTGATTCATTCTACAGTATTTGCATGCTTTCTATAAACATATCAGACAAGTAAAGGCAAGAAAGACAGTACAACTAAAATCATTCCTATGATTTAATGCACGCAAAAGTAATCTATATGCTCTTATCCCATACTACCCATTTTTTTAAAATCTTTTAAAATATCTTTGAAAATAGGAACTTTTGGCTCTGATACCAGTTTTGTAACACCTCCAAAATCCATACACGTCTAAACTACGTGGCATCGACTTTGGGAGTGTTACCGCCGCGGTGAAACGCAAGGCATATTAAAATCAAAACGTTAACAACTCCTTACTAAGAAAAACTACATTGCAGCGGAAATAAAATGTTTACTTTAAACTACAACTCGGGAATCACCATGGACCCCTTTTATTCAAACCATTAACTACGAATACTAATTATTCTATAAGTTCAACAAAAACGCTTAAGAGTTTATAAACCAGAAAATATCCCCGTATGCCAAACCCATGCAGCATCACCAGCATACCTAATCTGCTCCCCATTGAAATATCAATGGTTCATCACAGGTCAACAAACATCACAAATAACAAACAATCAGCTATGCTGAGTACGTACATAATCAATTACATAATACACTAAACATAATCAGAATAATAATAACAATTCTTAAACATGATTCTACAAAAACATTAAATTCCGTTTTTACAATTTATTTGGCATCGAACGGGCACCGTCATCTTTCTAGAATCATACGGGCTACTTAATCCTTAATAGACAACTTGGTCTATTAGATGAAATGTAAATACGGTTTCGTTCCGTTCCACATCCATCACCTTAGTATGCATACCCCCAAGATCGTACGGAACCTTCCGCCTACTTGAGTTATCAAAATTTATAAGGACACTACTGTCGTCACAGTAGGCCTGTGTAGGAGTGTAGAACAAGTCCCACACTCCCCCCATTGTTCATCACTTGTAGGGAGTCCAACTACAAGTTTATTGCCAAAATCCTTTCATAGTATTGTACATTCATACCACATTAAATATGTAATCATTTAACATTCCTTCTTAGATACAATACTCAAATCTTTACTTCTTGTAACATCCTTGTTACACCATAGATCAAAGAATACAAATCCAAAACTGTCATGCTTATGATACGATAGAATTACGCATAACAATGCTACATACCGCAATCATGCTACCAAACAATCTCAACAATCACAATCATACAATCGTTCCCTATCATGATTCTAGGTTCCAATAGAATAATCCACAACCTAACATGATACTAGTAATTGCAACTGAACTAGTACGCGTACGTACATTGTAATGGAGAATCTTTGCTGATTACTTACAACGTTCCGCTTATGAAATTGGGACCTAATCGAATAATAGAAATACTTCAGTGCTAAGTCCTTGATATTATTGAAGTAAAAACCAGCTTATCCAACTATGTAAGATATGGTGTTTTAAATATTAAAATTAACCAATCTTGTTTTAAATTTCTTTTCATAAACTTTATTGAACTAACATACTTAGGACTTTAAACATATGTTTGCAAATCTGATTTTTTTTGTAACTTATATTATACTTGGTTTATAATACTAAAACTTACACAAATATACATAAGTATAATTAACTCATAATTAAGAATTAAAACATCCTAAGAACTAATAGCATACTCAAGAATCTGATTCCTTTAACTTTTACTATACTTAATTTACAAACCAACCTTTGTATAATACCCAAGTATAATAAAATCAGATCTGCGAAATAGAGTTATCATAAGAACTAAAATATATTTGTAAATCTGATTTCTTTTACTCATTCTATACTTAATTTATAACAACCAATCACCCCAAGATATATGTATATATGCATAACAAAATCTGATTATATAATTCATTTAAAGAAGAAAAGAGATTTTTTTTTTTAATTAGAGTATACCGGACTTTGCTCCGGCGACGAACACCACGCGCGCGACTCACAAACTCCGGCAGACCACCGCACCAGTGACGCACGACGAGCACAAATCCCACAAGCAGCGCGAACACACCACCGTGAACAGCCTCACGCACGACCCACAAATCTCACTCCACCACACGCTGTCTCCCGCGCGAATCCACAACTCAGCACCACCACGCACGACCCCTGCAACCTCTGACTGCACAACCACTAATAGACGCGAACCACCGGCGATGGTAGTCCCAGACGCAGAGGAAGGAGAAGGAAAGGTAGTGCAGGAGGAAGAAGAAAATAAGAACGCAAGTTGGAGAAATAAGAGGAGAGAGAAATACTCTTGTGGTGTAAAATATCACACGGCTGATTAATTCTCAATAGGGTTTTGTTTCCTCTTTTTTTTCTCTTATTTATAGTATGAGAAACCTTGGTTTATTAGAATTTGTTTCCAAATCGAATTCTGATTTATTATTTAACAAAAACCGAATTAAAACATAATTAGGTACGAAAGTAGGTTGTATATTTAAATTATAACTGTAGGCTTACCCAAACTATATATATATATATATATTCTTTTTATAATATTAAAACACTTTCAACTTTATTCTTTATATTTCTTTCTTTATAAAAGAATAACTCCTAAAAATACGGAGTATTACAGGCTTCCTCCCTTAAAGGAAGTTTCGTCCCGAAACTTTGAGGTAGCCAGTCTTAACGACGATCTTTTGCACTTCTAAGTCCCAACATTTCACAAGCGTTTTCTAGTTTTGGCAAGTCACATAAGCAATAATACACATACATAACAGACTTAAGCAAATTTTAGGGTGGAAGCGCGAAATCCTATCGCATTCTTCCCCCCTTAAAAGAAAAGTTACGTCCCCGTAACTCACCTACCCCTTGAAAGAGCTCAGGGTATTTCATGCACTCGAATGACATGTTTAAAACTTTGCAAACAATTGGTTCTCCCTAAGTGTCTGTAAAATTAGCCTCAAATGTCCCTCATGTTCTTCCTTGCTCCTTGAATAGATCAATATATCGTCTATGAACACGACTACGAATTTATCGAGGTAGGGTCGAAAAATCTTATTCCTAGAATGACGTCTAGGTTCGATAAATTAAACTCTATTAGATCGGAAGGAAAGAAGCCCCAGACGGAATAACTATAGGCATAGAAATTGACTCGGACTCAACCAATGCTAGAGTTCTAATAGTTGTATGGGTAACAAAAAAAAAGATGCTCCAGAATCGAATAAGACTTTAACAGGAATTGAGTTTATAGATAAAGTACTCGTGACAACATCTCTACGAGCTTGCTTTTCGCTAGCCGTCATCGTATACAGCTTCTCTGTGCCCCTATTATCATTATTGTTGGTCACATGGTTCCCATTTGGTGCCTGATTATTTGCATTGGTTGGTGGCTTGGAGTAATTAGAGTTCCCTGACCCATTGTATGCATTTCCACCATTCTCATTCTCATTCATAGGCTTGTCTCCATAGTCCCTTTTTTCTTGACTATTGGGGTTAACCTTATTCTTCGAATAGCACTCGTACGCTCTATCCCCCATTTTCCCACATTCATGACACTCCACCTTATTACCCTCGCAATCCTTCCCAGGATGGTTGTATGGGCACTTCTTACACCTATACACAAGCTCAGGTCTGCAGTTATTGGTGGTGGGGCGGTTGGTGGGGGGCTGGTGGGTGGTGGGGATGTTGGGTGGTGGGGGCGGGTGGGGTGGTGGGGCGGGTGGGTGGTGGGGCTTCGGGTGGTGGGGATGTTGGGTGGTGGGGCGGGCGGGTGGTGGGCCGGTGGGGAGGTGGGCTGGCTGGGTGGTGGGCCGGTGGGGAGGTGGGTCTTGGGTGGTGGGCCGGTGGGGGAGGGGTGGTAAGAGCGAGGGTTAGGGTTAGGGTTAGGGTGTTAAATTAGGGGTTAGAGTTAGGGTTTGACTTAGGTTTAGGTTAGTTAATTAGGGTTAGAGGGGGGATTAGGGTTAATGACTAACGGCGTTAGCCTTTCATTTGTCATAAGGGTAAGTGGATGTATTTTTTAAAACGTCGGGGGTATATGGTGAATTTGGAAACTTGCGAGGGTATATGGTGCAAAAAAAAATTTGTCAGGGGTATATGGTGAAAAAACCGTATTTTATAATAATAAATAATAAAAAATAAATAATAAATAATAAATAATAAATAATAATAATAAACAATAATAATAAATAATAATATTAAATAATAAATAATAAATACTAAATAATAATAATAATAATAATAATAAATAAATAATAATAATAATAATAATAAATAATAAAAAAATAATAAGAACAATAATAATAATAATAATTAATAATAAATAAATAAATAAATATTAAATAATAATAATAATAAATAAATAATAAAAAATAGAAAAATAGAAAAATAAAAAAATAAAAAATACAAATTCATCGTTATTATAATTATAATATTAATAATAATAACAATATTAATAGTAATATTGAAAACAAAAATAATAATTACAACATTAGACAAAATTGAACTTATTTTTGCTGAATTGAGCTTATTTTTGCTGAACTGAACTTATTTTTACTTATTTTTGCTGAACTAAACTTATTTTTACTTATTTTTGCTAAACTAAACTTATTTTTGCTAAACTAAACTTATTTTTACTTATTTTTGCTGAAAATAAGTCCAAAAGAACTTATTTTTACTTATTTTTGCTGAAAATAAGTCCAAAAGAACAAGGCCTAACTCTGCCAAATTGTTGCAAAGACGAAAGGGCTGACCAGTATTAATGGTGCAAAGAGAAATGATATTAATACGAAGTTCACACTATTGCATTACATTCGCCCTTAACGTGCGTTTCTGATGGTTCAAAAAATTGAGTTAAATAAGTTACTGATATTAAGATTAAGCTTATAACCAAGCTATTCCATTTAATTATGCTGGATTACAACTGAAGATTTCCACTGCTTGACGGCATATTTTATAACACCACATGCACAGTGGAATGACACACGAAAATAAATTTTAAAAAAAAAAAAAAAAAAAAACATACAAACAAATAGATTTCATCATCAAAACTTTTTTGCAGCTTGTGCAAGAATATCCTTTAGCTCATGAATTAGCGACGACCTCTTCCTCTACCAAACCCAGAGAAACGGTTGTTCCCTCTATCTGAATATCCGCCACCACGACCCCCTCTTCCACCAAACCTTGAGCCGCCGCCGCCGCCGCCACCACCTCTATAATTACCAAATCGTCCTCTTGAAGTATCTCTTTCTTGTAATCGAGGCAAGGTTTTCACCACCTCCAACCTCACATTTGCAGCATTTTCCGAGCCTGTAAAATAGTAGATATAACATTATAAAACTCAAAACATAAATAAAGCGCAGAAATATTAGAGGATACAACATCTTGATCTATTTACCCGTAATAAAAGTTTCTAAATCATCGACTGGAACATCAAACACAGCGCCATTCTGATCGGCCGTGATTGCTACTCCCATTGCTGATTCTACTTTCTCCTCGGGTAAGAACCTCTTCAATATAGAAAAAGCAAACCTGAAAAGAGTGAAGAAGTTAGAACAGGAACTAAAGAAACCAAATTCAAAAGCCACACACAAGTAACTTTTGTGCGGAAGAATGGCAGAAGTATTTATCGGCTTCTCCAGAACAGGTTACTGGATAATATGCTAGGGGCTAGGGTAGTTTGCATACTACACATTAAAGGATAAAAATCTTTAAAACTCACTCAACAAATTATTTATCAAGACTGAGCATTATTTATGATCAATAAAGAAACGAACAAAAGAAGATAAGGACGGCTAAAAAGGAAAGCGCTGGTGATTAACAATTCCAACAGCACACAATGCTGCTTTGCATTCTTCCAAAAAAGGGAATGAAACAAGCATTGCCCCTCGATCACTTCCGCTCAAACATTTGTGCCAGCAATCTTATTACACGTAGGCAATTAGTTATAGCCTCGTAAAGTATATCCTTCTGCTCCATTGTTATTGTCCTACTTCTAAATTATCCTAGAAGCTCAGTAACTCACTATCCAATCTCTACCTGTATCTTTAAGATGACTAGGACAAAATCAATGTATAAACAAGTCACCAGAGGTAATATCTGGCTGCTAGAGGTAGCAAATGGTGGACAAAAGGTAGGATTGAATAAACAATACCAGTGATGTCAGCAACTTACGATGGTGTATACATTGGTCTATCTGACTCAATGAGTAAAGTTACATAGCCCTCCATGCCAGTCAGGAGTGATCTTTCTTTTATATCTGAGTAACCCTGTCAAAGAATGCACCTCATTAATTTTTCATGTAACTTCATACTAATCATGTCCATGGTACACGCAAAAGGCAGATGTTAGGAACTTACAGCTGCCTTGGCAAGTGCTTTTGCAAGTATTTCCACAGCAGATAGACCAGATGTACTCAAAAGCTCCTCAGCAGCATCCTTGAAAGCTGGAATCACACTGATTTGGAAAGTAGAGTGCAACTTCGTAAGATGATAACAGTACATGTTTTATATCTTTCTAGGGGAAATTCAAACGAATAGAGCATTTCTGTTTTTATAGGAACTTGGGTACAATATAATATGTATATTATATACCTATCAGAAATTTGGGTGATGGATTCTGCTGCCTCGACACCAGCTGCTTTGGCAACATCAGCAGGCTGCGGTGCAGATAAATGCTCAAATTTCACACCAGATTCTCTTTCAATTCTATTGACACTGCCCTTCTTTGGATCGTAAAGCATCACAGCAATTCCATTCTTACCTGTCAAGTACCAATCCTTGGATAAGTATAGCAAAAGCAATTAAACCAAATAATCTATTAGAAATTGTAGGAATGTAATATACCAGCTCTGCCTGTCCGGCCTGAACGATGGATGTAGGCTTCAACATCACGCGGAGGCTCACACTAAACGCCCCAAAAGAACAGCAATGATAGACAGGTTAAGCTTGGAAAAGGTTTTACCAAAAGCAAACAAAAAAATTATTGGAGAGGCCAATCTTAACAGCCACGACAAGTAAAAGCAGAAGACCCACCTGGATAATCAATTGCACATCATTTATATCAAGACCTCTTGCTGCTACATTAGTTGCTACTAATGTCATGAATTTTCCAGATCTAAATCCTTTAAGAGTGACCTGAAATTTCATAGATCAAAAATTAGTAATGTCCTTAAAAGTTTCACTAACAAGAAAAACCACACATAGTACAGTAACTCCATTGATCAAGATAGAACTTTGTCCAACATAAAAAGAATTAAGTGGTTAATCTATATAATTTACCTCACGTTGTGTTTGTTGTATGTCTCCATGTAAAGGTCGTGCACCAGTTAATGATGAAGCAAGTTGAGAAGCAGATTCCTTGGTCTCAGTAAAAATTATTATACGACCTCCACTGGATTATAATGACATGAGAAAGTTAGCTGCTTCAAACAGTGGCAGAAGCCAATTAACATGTTAATATAAAAAAATAGAACAAACCAACCTGCCATAACAGCGAATAATGTCTGGAATGAGTTCAGGCCTTGCAGAAGCAGAACATGGTATGACAATGTGCCTAACATTGGTGCTGGCCTTCATTTTCTGGTCACTTACGAGATCTACAGTTTTCTTCGCAGATTTGAGAAACCTAGTAGAAATCTAGACAAGGCAACAGCATTTGATCAGAACACTTAATGATATCTATCAATGGAATATGATACCAAAGGCAGAGCATAACTTATGTGCAAGACATTACTCCGCAATCATAAAATTAACTTCCACTGATGATTTCTAATCTGAATTTCCGTCACAAACGCAATTCGTTCAATATCATGGAATAAATCAATAAAACAAGGAAGATTGTTACCTGCTTAACCCAATCAGGCAAGGTAGCACTAAAGAGAAGTGTTTGAACTTTGGTAACATCGTCAACTTTCCCTGCAACAATAGTAAAAATAGGTTATTAAAAAATGATAAGGGGAAATTAGTTACTTATCATGTAACGAGGGAAGGAAGGGGGGAATTCGGCAACGCAGTTCATAGAATATATAACAATTGGCAAGTCAACAAACATTCATGATAATGCAATCTGAATGCAATTTTCGACCTGACTAGTCTTGAATCTTGGGGGCCTGGGGCGTTATATGCAGGAGATATGCAACAAATTATAAATAGACAAACCTAGAATCAGCTCAACATCTTCAACAAACCCCATTCTGAGCATCTCATCAGCTTCATCAAGAACTCGGAACAGCAGCGAACCAAGGTTAAGAACACCCTTCTCTAATAGATCCTACAAAGGCATTATTAGAAAGTTCGTCAGATGAGCCCATGTTTGCAACAATCTGCTAAACATATAAAATTTTATCAAGCAATATCTCAACAATACCTTAACACGACCAGGTGTTCCCACAACAATATCAACACCTCTTTTCAAGCTAGTTATCTGAGATTGGAAGGGTGCTCCCCCATAAACACAGCAAGATGCGAGTCCAATTGAGTTTCCATAAGATTGGAAATCAGCATGCACCTACATACACACCAAGAAATTAAAATAACAAATACAAAAGAAGACATATCTTTAATATGCAACTCCATGTAACAATGATGGGAAATCAGAATGGATGCGATTATGTTCAGCACAGTACCTGAGTTGCCAATTCTCTGGTGGGTAGGAGAACCAGGACACTAGGTAATCTCCCGTAGCCACTTTTCCGTAAGGTTTTAGTGCGCCCATTTACTAGAGACTCCAATATTGGCAACACAAAAGCAAGCGTCTTACCCTGTATAAGGACAAAGGGTTCTAGTTCAACATAAATAAAATAAAATCCACAAATTTACAAAATGAATAAACTGCTTTATAAACACATGCGCCAAGCAAGTAAGGCCTTCAAGATAGTGGTAAAAAAATTGTCGTACTAGCTTAAGGAAAAATTATCATCAGAAACTCATAGATACAGAAAACTTTGCTACCACCATTAATATCTACACTATATAACAGCTTAGACAGCATTAGCACCGTATCACAATACTATATCAAACTATACTTTGAGCTCTGACAATCCCCATGGATACATATTAGTTGTACCGTTGGGGCTTTATTGATAGGCTGTTGGATAGACGAAAATCAATGATTCGATTCTTTGTTTCCAATTGTACCGTTGGGGATTTATTGATAGGCTGTTGGATAGACGAAAATCAATTATTGGATTCTTTGTTTCCAATTTTATGTTCTTATATGATATACTTAGTTACTATAACATAACATTGTATCAGTAAATTAGTCATGAGTAAAACTTGAAGTCACGGGGTTCAACTGAGCAATACTGAATAAACATGAATTGAGGAGTTTTTAAATTGGATGATATACATGAGCTATATTTTGCTGCTATGTAGGGTTCGTGTTAGAAAATCCAAAAACAAAAAAAGAAGGGACATCAGTTGTGCATCAAATACCCCAAAAAAAAAGGGGGGAGCGACAAGGGCGTTACGACAAGGATAAACTTTTGATGTATTCCTTCCGTCCCATAATATAGTTTCTTCCAATATATACGTATACATACATGCAGTTACCAATCCATTTCATAATACAAAACATCCCAACAATCAACAACTCAAAATGTTCGCAATATAGTGTTAGAAGTTCTGCAAATACTGAACCCTAAGTTAGGATCACTCAACCAAACTTAATCCTACTAATATTGTAAAGAAAACAAAAAAAAAAACTAAACTTCGCAAACAAACAAACACAAAATAAAAAATCAATCTGAAAAAACAATGAAAACAAACCTGGCCAGTTCGTGCACGAGCAACCAAATCACAACCATCAATAACAATATCAAAGGTCATAGCTTGAATAGGAAACAACGCCTGAATCCCTTTCGAAATCAAAGCATCTTTCAATGGCTTCGAAATACGAAAATTCGAAAGTGAATTAGGGTTTTCCGCTTCATCCTCTTCCTCCGCTTCATCACTAACCTCCATTAATTTAGGTTTTTTAGGCTTTAAATCAACAACAGGTTCAACTAATTCAGAGCTAGTTTCACTCTTATCAGAAGAATCATCTAATTCTACAGCCTTACGCTTCTTCTTCTTCTCTTTTTCCCCTTCTTTATCCCTCTTTTTACTGCTGCTTTTTTCCTTCTTGATTTTCTTCTCGGAATCTAAGGTTTCATGCTTCGATTTCTTCTCTTTCATGCTCCTCTCTATTGGGGATTCACAGGAGAGAGAATCGGACATGGGTAGAGAAGGCATTTGGAGGAGAGAGAAAATAGGGGAAGAGAGATTTTTGAGGTTTTTCTCTCTGTGTTAGTGTGTAGCGAGAGGAAGGAAAGAGAGAGAGAAAACGGTTAGGGTTTTGGATTTTATATGTGTTGTTCGTTTTAATTTTTTGGAGGTGAGGTTGTATGTTGGCCGTCCGATTGTGAAACCCTATTGTATTTGAAGAGTGGCCCTTTGATTTGGGTCAATAGGAATTTAGCATATTCTTCACATTCAGAATTTTATGCATGTGGCTATTATAAACACACATCAAGGAAGGTTAGGGAAGATGTATGAAATGAAAGTTTATAAAAAGTTTCCAAATTCTTGGACAAGATGCTTGTGCATTGTTAAATATTGAGAATATTAATTTCTACCCGTTTGAAACTCTCATTTTTTAGTACATTTTACTCATTTGAATGATTTTAAATGATCAATGAGGACAAAAAAAAGTTTTTGGGTGTATAATAAAACTTATATTCGTGAAGCGCTCGATTTTGTATTAGTAAAAAAGATTGGGTCAATTTTTCTTGTTTATTAAGGAGTTAATTTATGTGAAAGGTTAAAGTTCGGGGATAAGAAGTGACAGACTCAATATAAGATGAATTTAATTATTATAATCGTGAACATAATTAAAAAAAGTGATTCAATATTAAATTTTAAATGAGATTGTTAGATTTTTTTTTTATTTGATAGTGTAAATCAATATCAATATATATATATAAAGGAGGAACTTTTCGGAAGCATATGGAGCTCCTCAAGATTTTGAAGTCATAGAGCGCGCCACGTAGGATTGTCATGTCATCACTTTTTATTTTTACTTTTTTTACAAAAATAGAGTTCTGTATAGATTTAAATACATATAGGAGTTTTGGATAATCATAAATTAGAGTTTGTTTAGAATAAATAACCTAAATTATTATATTATGTAAATTGTATATAACTTTTGATACGTAGTTCAGAATATTATAATTTTTGGACCATTGGAGAGTGCTCGAAATATGATTCAAAATAAGATCCATTTACAATATAGTTTTACAACTTATGAAATAGAATGTGCCATGTAAGATTGCCATATCATTAATTTTAATTTTAAATATTTTAAAAAATATAGATTTAAATACATAAAAGGAGTTTTTGGATAGGGGGAAATTAGAGTTTGGTTTTGAATAAACAACCAAAATTATTATATTATGTAAATTAAATATAACTTTTGCTACATAATTCAAAACATTATTTTATTGTACCATTGGAGAGTGCTTGAAATATGCTTCAAAATAAAATCTATTTACAATATAGTTTTACAACTCATGAAAATATATTTAATTAGATGAATTGTAGCGCATTATTTAGTATTTCTTTATTTAGATAATTATAATAGCTACTATATGTGATTTTTTTTACAGGTACTATATGTGATTATAGCATTTGATCATAGGTCCAATTCAAAACCTCAGCCTTACTCAACTGAACCAAAACAATATACAGTATGATTTTGAATAAACAACCTAAATTCTTATACTATGTAAATTGAATATAACTTTTGATACATAATTCGCAATATTACTATAATTTTTTACCATCAAAAAGTGCTCAAAATATTATTTATTCTTTCTTCTAAATACATATAAAAGTAACTATAAAAATAGCGTATTATTTTGTGATAAACTGATAATATCAATTATGTCTTTCAAAATCATACTTTTAAAAATTGTGTTTTATAAAGATAAAAAAAATACATATCTATAGTTTTATATAGTGAAAAGTTAAAGTTTGATTTTGACTAAACAACCTAAAAATATTATACAGTAAAATTTTGTATACTTTTTGCTACATAATTCAAAAAATCAAAACTTTTACATCATCGAAACTTGCTTACAACTATAAAAATAAATAATTAAAGGAAATGTTTTATTTTTAACCTATTTATTGGATCATATAAGAAGAGTATGAATTTAATAAAATAAGAGGTACTACATTATTATGGTAAGAATAGAAGTTTTAGAATTAGTAAGAGAAAATTGAGTTTTATTTCCACCAAAATTATCTAAAACTAAAAAGTACAATTGGGTATGTTACTTTTGCTACATATACACAATATTATTATTATAATTGAATTGAGCTTGAGATTTGCATTAAAACAATAATAATTAATTAGCAATATAATAATTGGAAAAATTGACACGAATAATCCCAACTTTCACCAGTCTTCTAAAAATAATCCCAACTTTGGAATATTTTAGAATAATCCCAACTTTAGGCGGGTACCCTCTCAAAATAATCCGAACTATTAATTTTTTATATATTATAGACCTAAAATGGATTAGTGTAGGCAAGAAAAGTGATAGTTTGGTTTATATTGAGAAGATCCCCTCAAAAGTTAGGATTATTCTGGAATAATCCAAAGTTGGGATTATTTTCAGAAGACAGATAAAAGTTGGGATTATTCATGTCAATTTTTCCATAATTATATTACTATAATTAATATAATCATGATCAGATGTCTCTCAATAAAGTATCTAATTTATCTTATTTGTTATCGCAAAGCTATAAAAAAATAACCGTGCAACGCACGGGCTTCAAAATCTAGTTTCTCATATAATCAATCAATATCATATAATCATATAACTAATATATAAAGCATAGTACAAAAGTCAGCTCACGAGGTCGCGACATTTGGCGTCCTCATTGGACACCATTTGTCGCGCTCATTAAGTGCCATGTCATTTTTTTGGAATATAAATAGAGTTTTAAATTGATTAAAATACAAATAGAGTTTAGGATAAGAATAAATAGAGTTGGGTTCACAGTGAAAAACTTAAATATAGTAAATTGATTATAATTTTTAATATATAGTTTGTAAAATTATAATTTTTGTACCATTGGAAAGTGTTTAAAAAGTACTTTAAAATAAGATTTATTTATACTATATTTAAAATTTTATATTAAAGTAACATATAAAAGGAAATATTGACTAATTACGTGAACTGCATATTATAGATTTTAGCGGTCAGCTTTGCACATTGAGTTCATCCCCAAGGTACGGCTTCTAATAAATATACTCCTCAATTTATTTATTTTTCCTTTGATAAGAAATAAATGTTGGATTCTTCATCTCCTCCAAACATGAATGTTGGATAAGATGGGACATGGTCAACATATTAGAAAGAGGGTGGATATTGGTAATCATGTTGGTCTATTGAGGCTTGAAGGGCAACATCGTAGCAATATTACCAATCATTCATAATTTAACAAATTATTTCATATTTATATGATATGTGCTTTAATTTGATTAGTACACAATGAGTACTAAAGAAAGTTAAGTTTTATCTTGAACTTTCTCTATTAACTTTTCAATGGTCTAGAACATATGAAGGTTTTATTTTTAATGTTTTAACATGCATGAAGATGTAGGTTGTGTAGTATATCATAACATGTGCTTTAACATATAAAAATATGTAGGTTCTGCATGATAGAGTGAATGTCTAAATTATATAGTGAATTTATGCATGATATAGTGTGTGTCTTAATGACATAATGGATTGTTCATAAATGATGTAGTTTCTACATTAGTATATTTCTAAATGATATAGTGAGTTTCTTCATGACATATAAATTAGAAATCAATGTCAAAGATAATGCCAAAAATAGGGGTGTAAATATTTAAAAGTTCTACCTCTTCTTCACGAAAAAAGTCCGGTATTTGCCCGGGTCCCAATACTAGCAACTAATATATAAAGCCGAGTACAAAAGTCATCTCACGAGGTCGTGACATTTGGCGTCCACAATTTGTCGCGCTCATTAAGGGTCATGTCACATTTTTTTAAAATATAAATAGACTTCTAAATTGATTAAAATACAAATAGAGTTTAGCAAAAGAATAAATACAGTTGGGTTCACAATGAAAATCTTAAATATAGTAAATTGATTATAACTTTTAATATATAGTTCGTAAAATTATAATTTTGTATCATTATATTTAAACTTTTATATTAAAGTAACGCATAAAAGGAAATATTGACTATACTAACGTATTAAAGTAACCTACTAGCTACTGCAATTGGAATTAGCGATTCAAATAGAATTAAGGTTAGGCTAATATACAAAGCAGAGTACAAAAGCCAGCTTACGAGGTCGCGACACTGGGCGTCCTCATTGGATGCCATTTGTCGCGCTCATTAAGAGTTCTAAATTGATTAAAATACAAACAGAGTTTAGGATAGGAATAAATAGAGTTGGGTTCACAATGAAAATCTTAAATATAGTAAATTGATTATAAGTTTTAATATATAGTTCGTAAATTTATAAATTTTGTACCATTGGGAAGTGTTTAAAGAGTACTTTAAAATAAGATCCATTTATACTATATTTAAAAATTTATATTAAAGTAACGTATAAAAAGAAATAGTGACTATACTAACGTATTAAGGTAACCTACTGCAATTGGAATTAGCGATTCAATTAGAATTAAGGTTAGAGTATTAAACTAACCGAATGTACGGTTTCTAATAAATATACTCCTCATATTTGCTTTTCCTTTGATAAGAAACAATGTTGCATTCTTCGTCTCCTCCAAACATGAATGTTGGATAAGATGAGACATGGTCAACATATTAGAAAGAGGGTTGATATTGTTAATCATGTTGGTCTATCGAGGCTTGAAGGGCACCGTAGCAACATAACATAACAACATACCGTAGCAATATTACCAATCCTTCATAATTTACCAAATTGCTTCATATTTATATGATATGTGCTTTAATTTGATTAGTAAACACAATGAGTACTAAAGCAAGATAAGTTCTATCTTGAACTTTCTCCATTAACTTTTCATTGGTCTAGAACATATGGAGGTTTTATTTTTAATGTTTTAACATGCAGGAAGATGTAGGTTGTGTAGTATATCGTGACATGTGCTTTAACATATATAAATATGTAGGTTCTGCATGATAGAGTGAATGTCTAAATTATATAGTGAGTTTCTGCATGATATAGTGAGTGTCTAAATGACATAATGGATTGTTTATAAATGATGTATTTCTACATTAGTATATTTCTGAATGATATGGTGAGTTTCTTCATGACATATAAATTAGAAACCAATGTCAAAGATAATGCCAAAAATAGGGGTATAAATATTTAAAAACTCTACCTCTTCTTCTCGAAAAAGCCCGGGCATTTGACCGGGTCCCAATACTAGTATATATATAAAGGAGAAACTTTTCGGGAGCATAGGGAGCTCATCAAGATTTCGAGCTTATAGAGCACGCCACGTAAGATTGTCACGTCATCAATTTATATTTTTATTTTTTACAAAAATAGAGTTCTACATGATTTAAATACATAAAAGGAGATTTGGATAAGTAAAAATTAGAGTTTGAATTTGAATCAACAACTTAAATTATTATATTATGAAAATTGTGTATATCTTTTGCTACATAATTCGGAATATTATAATTTTTGTACCATTGGAGAGCATTCATAATATGCTTCGAAATAAGATTAATTTACAATATAGTTCTACAACTTATGAAATATATAGCGCCATGTAGGATTGCCATGTCATCATTTTTTTCTAAAAATAGAATTATATATAGATTTAAATACATATAAGGAGTCTTGGATAAACAGAATTTAGAGTTTCGTTTTGAATGAACAACCTAAATTATTATATTATGTAAATTGTGTATAACTTTTGCTACCTAATCCAGAATATTATAATTTTTGTACCATTAGATAGTGCTCGAAATATGGTTCGGAATAAGATCCATTTACAGTATAGTTTTATAATTTATGAAATAGAGAGTGCCACTTAGGATTGACATGTCATTAGTTTTTATTTTAAATATTTTAAAAAATAGAATTCTACATATATTTACATATATATTAGAGTTTTTGATTATGTAAAAATTAGAGTTTGATTTAAATAAAACAACCTTAGAATATTATAAAGAGCTCCACCTAAGCATGTCATGTCATTCTTATTAACTTTTAATTTTTTTTTAAGAAAATAGTGTTCAACAATTTTATTTTTTTTTTGAAAGAAAATGGTGTTCAACATAGATATAAGTACATATAAGGTGTTCTGGATGAGTGAAGATTATAATTTTAAATAAACAACCTAAATTATTATACTATGTAAATTAAATATAACTTTTGCTACATCATTCGCAATAGTATAATTTTTTTACCGTCGGAGTGTGCTCGAAATATGCTTCGAAATAAGATCCATATACAATATAGTTTTACAACTTATGAAAATATATTTATTTAGATGAACAATAACATATTATTTATTATTTATTTTAAATAATTATAAAAATAGCTATAAAAATAGCATATAATACGTGACAATAGTAATTATGTCTTTTAAAATGATACTTTTAAGAATTAAGTCATATAAAGATAAAAAATTCATATCTATAGTTTTAAACCGATAGCATTCCATGATGGCATTACATGAAAAATCAAATGAAAGTTTGTCATCGAGATTGCAGAGGTATTATGCAATTGACTAACTATTTTATTCTTATAATATTTATTGTATACATACTTTTTTTTCCATATATCTATATGTCATATCTTATTTTTTTCTCCATTAACTTAATTCTACTAAAACTATTATTTGGAAATCAAGGTTCGCATTTCTAGACTATTTGAGGTCACGGATTATAAAAAAGGGGGAAATTTAATAAGTCTTGATATGGTCATCATTAATGAAGATGTATTTTTTTCCCTTAAATTGTATTTTCGATTATTAATAGAGGTTAGTTTTACATTTAATTAATTTTCTTCATGATACTATCATTATAATCTTCATTTTGGCTTTCCCCTCTTCCATTCTATATGCGTTAGTGTTTATGTGCTATATTAAAAGTTGAAATTATGGCTGACACTCATGTTTTTCTCTATTCTTTATGTTCTCATCTATTAAGTTATTACACTCTACTTTCTTAAAGTATCATTCGGGTATTATTCATGCTAAAACTGTATTAGCAGTCATATCTGTTATTGAGATACCATTTAATAATAGACTTAACTATAGTATTCAATTGAATATTAAAAATTATAAAATTTATATATCAAAATAACAAATCTAGAAGTTACAGTATAATGCTAAATACTTTCTCCGTTTTTTTTCTACTTCAACAATTGGTTTGGGCATGGTTTTTAAGGAAATAAAAAATGGTTAGTTTAGCATAGAGGTACCTCTTTAGTTAACTAGAGTAGGGGATAAATAAATCCTCAATAAATTAAACGCAACATTATAAGGCAATTTGGGTAACTAATGATAGTTTTATTAACATAAAGTAAAGGTAATATTGTCAACTGTAGTTACTTTTTTTCTACCAAAAGTGGAATGGTTCCAAAAGATGAAACAACCTAAAGTGGTAGTTGTTGTAATAGAAAAAGAACGGAGGAAGTATAAAAATACAATGGTGTTGAAAAATCTTATTTCACAGCAACACAAAATCAACAATAATATTAACAAAAAAAATGAAATAAAATAAAATAAACAACAACCCGTGCAACGCACAGGCTTCAAACCTAGTATATATAAATAAAGGAGGAACTTTTCGGGAGCATAGGGAGCTCCTCAAGATTTCGAGGTCATAGAGCGCGCCACATAGGATTGCCATGTCATCAAATTCTATTTTTATCTTTAAAAAAATATATGTCTAGATAGATTTAAATACACATAAGGAGTTCTAGATAAGCTAGAATTAGAGTTTGGTTTTGAATGAACAGCCTAAATGATTATATTATGCAAATTGTGTATAACTTTTGCTACGTAATTCGGAATATTATAATTTTTGTTCCATTGGATAGTGCTCGAAATATGCTCCGAAATAAGATCCATTTACAATATAGTTCTACAACTTATGAAATAGAGAGTGCCACATAGGATTGTCATGTCATTAATATTTATTTTAAATATTTTAGAACATAGAGTTCTACACATATTTAAATACATATGAGGAGTTTTTAATTTGCATAACGAGAAATTAGAGTTTCATTTTGAATAAATAACCTAAATTATTGTATTTCGTAAATTGAATATAACTTTTTCTACCTAATTGAAAACATTATTATTTTTTACCATTTGAGAGTGCTTGAAATATGCTTCCAAATAAGATTCATTTACAATATAGTCTTACAACTCATGAAAATATATTTAACTAGATGAATGGTAAGACATTATTTAGTCTTTCTTTAAGATAAATATAATAATAATAATAATAGTTATAACTATAATGTACTATATGTGACTATAACATTTTATCATAGGTCCAATTTACAGGATTAAACATATATATAATCTTTCAAAAACCCCAGCCTTACAAGTCCGGATCCTCAAGAGTTTTAATCAAATTCTACAAGGTATAAACCTGGCTAGTTCGCGCACGAGCAACCAAATCACAACCATCAATAACAATATCAAAGGTCATAGCTTGACTAGGAAACAACGCCCGAATCCCTTTCGAAATCAAAGCATCTTTCAATGGCTTCGAAATACGAAAATTCGAAAGTGAATTAGGGTTTTCCGCTTCATCCTCTTCCTCCTCCTCCGCTTCATCACTGACCTCCATTAATTTAGGCTTTTTAGGCTTCAAATCAACAACAGGTTCAACTAATTCAGAGCTAGTTTCACTCTTATCAGAAGAATCATCTAATTCTACAGCCTTACGCTTCTTCTTCTTCTCTTTTTCCCCTTCTTTATCCCTCTTTTTACTGCTGCTTTTTTCCTTCTTGATTTTCTTCTCGGAATCTAGGGTTTCATGCTTCGATTTCTTCTCTTTCATGCTCCTCTCTATTGGGGATTCACAGGAGAGAGAATCGGACATGGGTAGAGAAGGCATTTGGAGGAGAGAGAAATTAGGGGAAGAGAGATTTTTGAGGTTTTTCTCTCTGTGTTAGTGTGTAGCGAGAGGAAGGAAAGAGAGAGAGAAAACGGTTAGGGTTTTGGATTTTATATGTGTTGTTCGTTTTAATTTTTTGGAGGTGAGGTTGTATGTTGGCCGTCCGATTGTGAAACCCTATTGTATTTGAAGAGTGGCCCTTTGATTTGGGTCAATAGGAATTTAGCATATTCTTCACATTCAGAATTTTATGCATGTGGCTATTATAAACACATCAAGGAAGGTTAGGGAAGATGTATCAAATGAAAGTTTATAAAAAGTTTCCAAATTCTTGGACAAGATGCTTGTGCATTGTTAAATATTGAGAATATGGGTTGGAAGGAGTTCATTCATTACATGGTACATTTAAAAGGCTAAGATTAATTTATGATCATTTGAAACTCTCATTTTTAGGACATTTTGGAGTACCATAGTGTATGATAAAAATTTATATTCGTGAAGCGCTCGATTTTGTATTAGTAAAAAAATTGGGTCATTTTTACTTGTTTTATAAGGAGTTAATTTATATGAAATGTTAAAATTTAGGAATAAAAAGTGACAGACTCAATATAAGATAAATTCAATTATTATAATCATGAACATAATTTAAAATGTTATTCAATATTAAATTTTAAATGAGATTGTTAGATTTTTAATTTTTTACTAGATAGTGTGAATTTTTCATATAATTACATATGTATAAGGTAATTTTTATCACAAGCTCTAAATTTGAAGATCTAATTTTAAATGATAAAAAGTACTTTAGTGTTTCTATTAGTTAAACATCATTTGATAATATTTTGAACATTTGGACAACCATATTGATGGAATTACATCACTATTGTGAATGAAAAAGATTGTGTTATACTGTTATCAAATACTCAAAAGTTATGAATCCAACTCAGGATTGTTCGCTAACCCAGCGAGAAAATGGATCGGAGTAAATTGCAGAAAGAACTTATAGTTTTGACTCTTGAGACTTCAAAGTTTGTAGCTTGCTTTTACTTTTACTAGTGGTTGTTCGACGCGCGATGCGCGCCGAACCCCAAGGTGGAAAATACTGGGGAATTAACTCACCAATGTAACTATTTTAGTAAATTCATTATTATTATCATTAAGCAATCGTATTTGCAATATTCGAATTAAGCTTAAGCGTAATCAGGTAAGGGAAAAAAAACGTGCGCGGCCTCCCAAGAAAGCTACAATTATTATGAATAGTTCTATGGCAATATAAGCAAAAATAATTTAAGCCATTTTAAAGTATATGAACGCGTAGATTGGATAATAAGGCTATTAGATTATATTACATATATGCTTTGGTAGTGCAAACCCTTCTTGAGGTACACAATTTGCCCAAGGTTTGGTGCCTTCTCTATTCTCCCATATCTATTACAATCACTAATTAATGCCTAGGAGCAAAAGAGCTTAGTTTATATTAGACAGTGTTATTGAAGGTAGCAACATTAATTGCGAACAACCAAACGTTTGATAAACAAAATTAATTGTGTAACTATTTGAACCAAATCGTTATGGTATAATCTAATTTAAGTGCATTTGTGATATTCAAATTAAGCTAAATATAATAAGTATATTGAATGTGAAGCTATTGCGCTAAGATGTTTGATGCTTATACTCACAATATTGGTCTTATAGTTGTTGCAAGGTAGCAAAAGTGATTGCGGACAATTAAATATTAAGCATTAGCATAATTAAGTTGGGAGAAACAAAGACATCTAAACTTGGTAGATAAGAGCGCGGTCCCCCAAGATGGCAAAACGATTTAGAAAAATTAAATGCTAAGCGTTAGAACACGAGATGAAGGGAAAACAAGGTATCTAAACTTGATGGATAATAACATACATTAAGTAAAAGACATAATGTATATACATATTGCATTGTTGGCTTATAAAATACGACAGCATGGAACTATATGAGCTAACTATGTTCCTCTAAATACCCCCACATCACTGTTAGATATATTACAAGTACCTAACGACGCCCTAACCAGAACGCATTAAAGCACAATTGACAACAAACTATTAAAACATACCAGTAATCTATACAGTAATACTAAACAAAGGCCAGTCATGCAGTAGTTTAATTGCTAGGCTCAACAGTAGCCTCAATTCTAGGCCCATGAGCACTTGAGCAGTCTGATTTGCAGGTTCAGCAGCACCTTTTTTCTTCAAGCCTAGCCTCTCTTCAAGCACGACTCTCTTAAGGATCCAATGATCCATTACGGGACATTGTTGCGGGTAAGAGTTATCTCCAGGCCTACTTAAATCAGAAAAAGGGAGGTGCACAACAATTCCTAGACAGCTTCGAAGCCTTCCCATGCTTGTTAATTCAGACAAAACATCGACATAACATCTTGATGCATTAATTTGTTTACTTAATATAATTAGTTGTTGTTTGATATCCAATCCCTTCCGGATTGCAGAGGTGAACCATTTTGTGTTTCACATGGAATGGCAACAATGTTTAATATCAGGTCTAAGAAAACCAGCACATCATTTCTATTTTTGACAGTGGTTTAGTGAGATAATACATTAACTTTTAGCCTTCAATAAAACAACATTTGCAGATTGAAAGCCACTCATCGAAAAGATTGATAGAAGATATGTGTGAATATTCTGTGATTTGGTATTATCTTTGTATATCTTGGATGTATATTATCTTTCCATAATTATAGCTTAGTCAGTTAACTCTAGGTTGTATATTATCTTTGGTAAAGGAATGAGAAGGCTTCACGTCAATGAATCTTAGTTGTCATAACAGGATATTAAGGATATTATCTTAGTTATGGTATAAGGAATGAGGAAAAGGAGTCTTAGTTTCAACAACAGGATATTAAGGAAACAGAAAGAAAAGCGAGGAAGAATTTCACAACAATTCGGGGTTAGATTGATACCTGAGTTTCTTGAAACGGTAACATGAATATATTTTTGATCTTTTCATGCCTCCATCTCCCCCGAAGTGAATCTTTAACCTACTAAAAGCAAGGAGTTGCCTCAAATGCTTATGATTAGTGTTAGATTAGTTGCTTGAAACTGTAACATGAATACAACTTTAATCTTTTCATGCCTCCATCTCCCCCACTTTGAACATCTTGAACCCAGGATAACTCACCCGACGAATGAAGATCCTGCAATATTATGTTTCTAGTTGGTATCCCCTTCTGTTTACTCTAGTTGGTATATCCCCTTCTGTTTACTATTCTCGTACATTGGTAGTGAAGTTCTGATCTACAGAAATGTGAAGGAATGAGCAGATATGCTTTTAAGAAAAGAATTTTAGAGACCCCTCTCTCTCAGTTGTTGTTCAGTAAACTAAACTATATCTTTGTTGTGATTGTTAATCTGTTATTAACAATTCTACACATTTATTTTTTATTAAGTATTATGATCAGCATTTATAGGAAAGTCTCCTTCCTAATTTTCATTTTTCCAACAATATAGATATTTTTCTTTTGTACACAATTGAGACCAGAATGAAAGCTTAGCCTTGCAGCTCACCTTTTCATACTTGTCACCATCTTATGTGTGGTCATTATCTTCAGTTGACATATTGTGAACATCTGTAGAAAGGGGACAAAGAATATGAGATAGGAAGTTAGGAACTGATGTCTCTAGTATATCCAAACCTCTGGCAAGTAAGCAGGTATACCTTAAGAGTAAAAGCATAAGCAAAGCAGCTCAAACGAACTTGTTGCTATGGAGTTGGCAAAAAATTCAGAAACAAAAGCAACATCTAGCTATTGTACACTATCATAATGCCATAATAGATCAAAGTATCAAACAAAAAACAGCCTGCTAGAAGCTTTTTATAAAGTTCTGATTAATTTGATAGATTTATTTGTGCAGGTGACTCAAATCATGATCTCACAGATAAATGAAGGATAAGAACATGAATCTTTTTTTGTTACTTTGGGAACTGAGGGGGCCAGGCGGTGCACCTGCTTCACGTGTCCAACAAAATTGGTTTTAAGAAGCTAAGTAATTAGTGACAATAGAAATTTGAAATAGAACGATCCAAACTAATTTATAAGTTTATCTTGCTTGAAGGATGAGGGTGAACACAAAACAGAATTCAGATTTACAATGCAGTTTGAGGAAGCATACTTTTGGGTGACATCAACTTGATTTGTTTTCTTAGCCTTTCAAAGGTTAAAAGCCTCCTCCATATGAAGTTGTTGAATTCCTTAGCAATCAAAAAAGATTTTCATAAAACTAAATTCTATTTTATTTGATGTAATAACAATATCTTTACCAATATGTCCCTACCCCTATACGTCCCTACCCCTCGACCTAGGGGTAGGGACGTGGGTTATATGTGACTGTGAGTGTTCATATTTTGTCTATATTAGATATCGTTAGGGACGTAGGTTATATTGGCAAAAATATAATAGTAAAGCGTCTTCATAAAACATGTTCATGTCCCCTCCACGCCCCCCTCCCCTCTCTCCAGTTCATAGAACAGAAAGAAAATCATAAGATTAAGAATTCAAATAAAAGACCATTACATTACCCGGGTAGAACGATCCAGACTAAAATCTTTTCGTATGTAGTAGTAAGAAAAATTGCCAAAGCTAGTCATCCAAACATATGCAGCAATGAACACACGTATAGCATTGTAGATCTCCGCGGCGGCAAAATTATGATACATCAGAAAAAGAACCTGTCGACTCCAAAGGCATGTAATTAGTGAATAGCTGAAAAGACTGAACACCAATAACATAGGTCTCTAGCAAGCATTGACTTAATAACAGTGAAAATTCAATTTGCACAATCACATTAAAGATAGGTATTCACATGTACAAGAAAGAAATATATGTAAGTTGCAAGTGAGGTGTCGTTTCTAAGATGTTTCCGGAAGTCGAGGAAGGGAGGGAAAAAACTATGAATATCAAAATTTCAATTTTTTAAGGAAGGACAGCTAATACCACAGCAAGAGATGAAGGAAAACTAAAAGTAATACCTCGTACAAATTAGATGACTCTTGCAGATAAACCTGATTTAACATAAATCAGATGCACGTTGGCGCACATAGTGTGTGTGTGTGTGCGCGCGCGTTATGGTAAGGCGAGCCTCCTGACAGAGGAAAAGTAAAAAGAGGAGAGAGACAAAGAAGATTGAGAAAGTGAGAGTGGATTCCAAAGAAACCCCCCGGCACCCCCCTGGCACCCCAGAGCACGCCCCCCACCGCCCCATTAACCCCCTTTCCAAGACCCCCCCCCCACCCGCCCCCGCCCCCCCCCCAGGGCGGGCCCCCCCACCCGACCCCCGCACGGTCCCCCAACTTCCCCCCTCCACAACCCCCCGCACACCTCCTCCCCCTTGCACAACACCGCTCACATCCCCCGCATAGTTCCCACCACCTCCCCCATCCAAAGCCTCCCTGCACACCCCCGCCGAGGCACACCCCTGCCGGCCTCCTACCCCTTGCACAACACCCCCTCACGCCCCCTGCCACCCCTCTTAACCGTTATTTTTCAATATTCAAAGCACCCCCACGACCCCATCCTTGCGAACCCCCCACGAGAAATCCATCCGGTCAACTTCCATAATTCCGCCCAAAGAACTTCCCCAAGAATCCCCCCCGGCGGTGCCCCCGCATAGTCCCCCAACCCGCCCCATGCACCCCCTTCCCAAAGACCCCACAACCAACCCGCCCCGCCAGCTCCCCCCATCCCCTCGGGCACATTTCCCCCTACCTAACCCCCGCACGGACCCCCCACTCCCCCCCTTCCGGACCCCGCACACCTCCCCGCCGGCCTCCTCCCCTTGCACAGCACCCCTCACATCCCCTCACAACCCCTGCACACCCCCTTGCTGGGCAGGGGGAACTGTTAGGGAAGTTGACCCAGGAGGCTGAAGCTTAATGCCGAGCAAATCGATCAAGAGGGCCGACATTTGTCCACGAGAAAAGGAAAAGCTGAAGCACAAATTCATAAATTGGAGGAAATCGCATATTCTTTGCGAAATTTAGTAAGAAGTCAACATATCTGATTTAAAAACCTTTTCACCTTCTCTTACTCTTTCTAGCAATTACCATTACCATTACCATTACCATTACCATTATATGACATTACTATTACCATTACCATTATCATTCTTCCTCCTATCTCCATCTCACTCTACTGTGATGCTTATGATGCCACATGTTCATACATGCTAACATATATGACTAAAAGGATTCTGGTATTATTTGCAATAATGATGCTCATGATATTGTAGGACCATACATGATACATGTGAAGTCCGAATCTTTTAAATGATACCATTGCAGCAGATTAGTTGTGGGAAAAACAGAATAAATGGAATAGCTTCTTGTTGGAACCACTTAAAATCTGCAACAGTTCTTGAAATAACTAAACAATTTACACCAAAATTAAGACTTTATTCAAAAATAACAACCACCCATAAACAAAATCACCAAACCCTAGAAAACCCAAAAGACAAAACACCAAAAAATTGAAAATTAAGGGTGAAAAAATGTGGAATTACCTGCGAAGAAGTGAGCTGAGACTCAAGGGAATCAAAAGCGTAGCAAATGTTCAAAAGGGCTTCTGAATCATCATCTGCTTCATCAGCAGTTTCTGCAGAAGAAAGAGAGTTAGTTGAATCTTCATTAATTTGAGCTCCTTCAAGCTGAGATTGATTTGGGGTTTTTGTTTTGTGAATGCAATTGACGATTTTGGAGCGCAATTCTGATGATAGTGTAGTAACATCTATTTCTCCACTGCCTTCCTCCTTTGCGCTTTGCTCCGTTTGCCTAGGTTTCTTCTGTCTTTTCGTTTCCAAAAGAGCTGCTCTCATATTATGACTAAATCCTATGACTAAATCTTCACAAGAGTAATTTTTTGTAGTATTTTAATGGGGATAGTCTGTTCTCATACTATCAAAGCACACTTCCTCAAAACACATGCTTGAGTAGCCTTCAACATCCACTGAAACCCATACTAAGGCAGATGATTGTTCACAATCTATCTTACAAGACTATCCAAAAAAGCAATACGTGCACAAAAGTACGTTGACTGGTTACCAAGAGTGGACCATCAATTGCATCATCAAATACTATCAATAATCCAGCAGTTAACAACTAAAGCATACTCTCGTGGAGTTGTCTGAGGATAGTTGTTAGTAAATTACATTAGTTTACATATGCTTCATAATTCAACTGGATGAGGCATCTGATTGGTTAGTACCACTAATTTAGCATTTTCCTGTCTTGAACCCCTTCCATTATCTTTTCACTTCAATTTAAGTGCGGTTTGTAACATTTTTAAATCCACTCATTAAAGATATATGGAGGACAAGCTCATAAAGACATATGAGATAGAAGATTAAGAGTTGCGTGCAAGAGCACAATGTCAGGAACGGACACTGACAGCTGGAATAACCATCTAGCAATTAATTCAATTTTTTTTATCATCACAGGAATGGAAGAAAATAAACACTAAAAAGTTACCTCAGTTTGCGGATCACTGTTCCCAATGTCAACAAACTACTATTTATGTGTGACCCTTCCTTTTACCGTGATCCAGCCGATAATGCCTGTGATGCACGCTCACTTCCTGCAAGATCAACAAAATTTTGCAGACACGGGAAAGGAAGCAACATTAGAGAGACACTGTCATTGCACAAAAGCTACCTCCCAAACCATATGATTTTAGGGCAAGATATATATCTTACCAAAGTAGCTGCAAGGGTGGTACAATTATTCTTGCCTATGAACTCACGTGTAGTGCTCTCAATTGTCTGCAAAATCCAAATGATTGGTCAAATGAAACTATCTCTACAAGTACAATTCCCTGTTGGCTCCGTAATTTTCTTTTAATAGTTTAGAAGCCAATGTGTCAATCATTAAGTTACTCTTCAGCACATATTTCAGTCAGAAGCATACCAATCTCAGAATTTGGTGAGATCGTGAGATTGCTTCACTAAGAAAAGTCTCTCCTATCTGCCTTTGTGCTGCAAAAAATGAAAGAAAGGTGCTTAGAAAGTCTCCAATATTCACTGAGAAAAAGATAAATTTTACAAGATAAGCTGACCTTACCTTCACAGATAGCTAGAAGTTCCTTGAAATGGGTCCAATTGAGAGGAAGAAATTAATGAAGATCCGTAGAAGATATTGGTTTCTCTCTGCAGTGGTGTAATACGGTATTCTCTTGTTGTGACAAGTTGGCATCAACGTACTAAAGAACAAGGTTGTTATACTGGTAGTTTCAAAACCAGATTAGTTGAAAGTTAGAAAATAGAACAATTCACACCATAGCAATAGCATAGCCAACAACTTCATAAAAGCAAAACAAGGGCCAGTCCACATATGCTTAGATGATAAAATCTTGACAACTATTATTAGCAGGGTCAACTTAAGTAGCCATTTCTATAAAGTTATAATTCATTTTAGTAATGTTTAACATATATCATTTAGATAGGGCTTGGTAGAGCATAGTAAAATAACCTTTCATAGTTAAAATACCCTCGATAAGCTATAAGGTTTAGAGTGTAACAATAAATTCTTCTAATTGCCAACAAAACAATTACTCTAACACAAAATAACTTAAAAGAATAGTCATGTAGACCAAGGGTTACAGGTATCTAATTGTTTTTAAGCATGTGAGGAAATAATGATTTAAATGGTAAGTAAAATTCATCAACAAGAGCAATTGGCATCAGCATCCCCACATACAATGAAAGGAGGTTTTCGGTTTTCCTCCAAGCTCCAAAGTTTATAACTTAAGGTTGCTCTTAGCTGCTAGTTCAAGAACAGTCTGCCCAGTTTTCTGTAGATCCAAAGAAAGCAATTAGTAAAGCAAATGTAATAAGATTACAAATCATGTTCAGAAACACTATTTGTGCAATTAGCTGATAAGAACAACAAATTCATTCTGCACTCTTTGTCAACAATAGTTGCATAACAATTTTAGCTATTGAAATCAACTTGCCATCATAAATATACCTTAGATCTAGAATTTCAGTAACAAAGTTGATATTCCTCTTAGCTGTACGTGTATCAACCCAGAAAGTGTAGAGCTTGATAATATTCTTGTGTTTCAATGTTTTTACTTTTTAGTAGGTGAATCTCACAATATAGCCTTTCCAGATCTTCTGGACTTTCCTTCAAGTTTCACAAATTAAGCAATATGAGCATATAATCGACAAACTTTTGCTTTTCTGAACGATAATTGAAGCGATATTCAACTAATTGATCGAAACATTAAAGAAGGCAAACTCAGTGAAATTGATCAATTCAATTAAGGAAAAATTGATTCTAATAATCCCACCTTTGTCCGATATGCTGAAAATAGTCCCAACTCTCGGTAACCTCAAAATAATCCCTCTTTGATCCATTATCTTCTTACATTGGTCTTTTTTACCTAAAACCTGTTGAACAGGTTAAATTTAATTAATTAAGACCCTTTTTTCTCTATTTTATCATTTTTTACAGTCAATTTCAACCACCTCAATTCCTCAAAAGCCTTTATCTCTCTCCACCACTTGTATCCACCACCAGCACAACCCAACTCACCCTCCGACCTCCCCACCGCCACTACCAATCGAAGTCCCACCCAACCCACAAGAATACATCACCATCGTCGGAGTCAAATGACTATCCGCCACCAACTCCCCCCCACTCGCCGCGTATTCGCGAAAATCATCCCAAATCCCCCTCCTTCACCACCTCATCCTTCTCCACCCTCGGGTTCACCCCTCAATTACATAACACCACATTCCTTTTCACCAAATTCGGGTCCAATGATGTAAATCGCGCGTAAAAAAGTGAGGCCGGAGAAGTCAGAGGGGTGAGTTCCGGTGAGACTGTTGGAGAAGTCCGATGGTGTTTTCAAGGATGGTTCCACTAATCCAACGACTGGGAGATGGAAATTGTGGATGCGGGTTTGGGCCCATTTCGCAGGAGTTTCTTATTGCCGGAGGAGAGAGAAAATTCGGGGCCCATTTTGTACTCATCCTTCCATCAGTTGGGGGCTGGTGGGGGCTGTGGAAGAGGAAGGAGGCGGTGGTAGGGCGAGGAAGAGGAGGAGGATGAGGTGGCTATTGGTGGTAGGGGTGTGGGAGGAAGGGAATTGTGGTTTTGGAGGGTGGTCGGGCTTTCGGTATAGGGGTGGTGGTGGGAGGGGACAGGTGGGATTTGGAAGGGCGGCAGTGAGGTGGTTTAAGTTGGGGCTGGTGGCTCGATTGAGGTGGTCTGTCTCGGTAGGGGAGATGTTTTGAGGAGGAAGCAGGCTGCTTGTGGCAGGGGTGGGGAGGTGGTGGTTTGGAGGATGGGGGGCTCTCGGTGGGTGGAGGGGTGGTAGTGGAATTGAAGGGGAGGGGGTGGGGCTTTAGTCAATTAAATAGTTAAATTAGTTCTCAATTACTTAATTAGAATATTAAATAATAAAATTAATTTTAAATTATATAATTATGGTTTTAAACCTGCATTTGTAGGTTACCAACAGATAATGACCCATTTTGAGCATATATGCTCTAAAACTGGGCTTATTTTCAGATTACGAAAAGTTGGGACTACTTTCAGAAGACCGCACAAAGGTGGGATTATTAGAATCAATTTTTCCTTCCATTAATAATCAACATACAGCCACAAAAAATACCCGTACTAATCGATATTACGCATTGTTAACTGCAACAACTTCACAAATTACAATCTGAACATGTAATCGACACAAATTTTTGCGTTTCTAAACGAAAATTGAAGCGAAATTCAACTAATTTGACAGAAAAAAGAAGTACTACCTGTCAAAATCAGAAAACGGGGCACTGCGAAAAGAAGAGCGAGAAGAGGAGAGAGAATTAGCCCCCCAAGCAACACTTAGGGTTTTCTGATTCGCCTTCTTCTTGTTACTACTTTTTTTGTTAGTGTTATTTGATGAATACGAATTGAAACTTCTCTTGGAATTTCCCGAACGATTCGAAATTGAAGGGGAATTATTAGGTTAGGAAGGAAGATGAAGATGGAGGGTGTAGAGGAAACTCGGGAGGAAAAGAGTACGTGGCAAAGGGAGGGCAAACAAGTAATTTTGTGAACATTGGAGGGCATAACCGTCACGTCACTATTACTAAGGAATAATAAGGCTACTCCTTGCTTTTTAATGGGTAAGGGGAATTATTAAGTTAGGAAGGAAGATGAAGATGGAGGGTGTAGAGGAAACTCGGGAGGAAAAGAGTACGTGGCAAAGGGAGGGCAGGTAGGTAATTTTGTGAACATTGGAGGGCAGAACCGTCACATCACTATTACTAAGGAATAGTAAGGCAACTCCTTGCTTTTTAATGGGTATTGATTCTTTGGTTATGTGGTAAATGATCCAATGATACCTTGCTTTCGATGCACACATGAAAGGTTGACAAGATTCCGCTAGCAAGAATAAACTCGTAAGTAAAGTAAAGAAGATGTTAGAGAATAGAGTCATTGTCGTTTGGGGTAAAATTTTAAGGGAACTTGGAAATGATGTGTGCTCTATTCAACTTATTTGTGCGCATTTGAATTTAGAGTTTAACTGAACTTATATATTAACTTATTCTTAATTTATTAGATATTGGCCTTGTTTGGCAAATAGAGTTTAACCTTTTTGTTTAGCATATTTGACTAACTTTTCACATAAATGTGTTTGGTAAAACTTATCTGATTACCCTTTGTTTGTATAAAATGACATTTATGGACATATTAACTGATACGTTAGTATTATAATTATGGGCAAATAAGTCATTCACATATTTTCTCTCCTAATCCTCTAAATAAAAAGCTCCAAATAGGAGCTTTTTCATTTTCAGAGTTTTCACCCCAAAACTCTCTCTTGAAACTCTCTTTAGCAAACATCCCCATAGAGTTTTTACTAGTAAAAAACTCTAAAAGTGGTCCAAAACTCTTTTTTTACCCCAAAACTCTAATTGCCAAACACCCCCTACTTTGTGAGAGTATCATACCTTATTTTTGCTGAACATAATTTATTTGAGCTTATTAGACCTTATTTAGTCCTTATTACACCTCATCTAAACTTTTTTTTTACAAGGACTGAAAATAAGGTAATTATAACAGACTTGTTTAGTCTGCTTGTCCAGCAAGTAAGCTGTAAATTTTGCCTCCTTGTCCAGCAAGCTAAGTAAACCAGTTTCCCTTAGATGTTCTTGTAACACCCCCAAATTTCTCTCTTTCTAAATGATATTTTGATATAAAACTCCTGAGAAACTTGAGAGTATTACCGCCACGTGATAACGTTAAAGGCTTTAATATTAACTACTAACTGAACTTTAAACTAATGCAGCGGAATAACTGAAATAACTCCTCTTTATTAATATATATAAACTTTATTGTACAACTATGACGACAATAATAAAAATAAAGAAAATAAAATAACAACTCCTTGACTAGTTATGATTCCGCACTAACTCCCCCATATGAAGTATGCATCATATCAACCTGTAAATTCTGCTCGCCAAAATAGGGTCATCACAGGGACAAAGCCATAAAACAAAACAAACAAAACACGTGTCAGTAAAAATACTGAGTACATGTATATGCGGAATATTAAACACTTTATTTAATTCAACATTTAAAATATTTAGTTTCGAAAAGCCTTCCTTGAATACTTGATAATTATATAACATAAAGTATTTAACTTTAATAAAAACTCATTTTCCTTGCCTAGGTACCTTTCCTAAAGTGTGCACACCCCCCAAGTTTAGTATTCCTTACTGAGTCTATTACGAGGGGTTACTACCTTGTCCACATGACTTATACAAAAAGTACATGGGTAAATAATATAATGGCTACCGTTCTTGCTAATAAATAACAAGCCGTTGCCTGGGTAGATAATAATAGCTACCGTTCTTGATAATAAATAACAAGCCGTTGCCTCTTTATAATTGTGATCATAAAAGATCATATATCTAATAAAAATCCTTCTGAAATAATCCTCCTTTAAAAAGCATAGTACTACTTATAAATTTAGCCATATAAAGGCATAAATAAAATAACTTGCTTAAGAGGTAACTTTTGAAAAATAATAATAATTCAAAAACACTCCTTTTTAAATATTTAAACATGCATTTAAATATCAAACTCCTTGTAAATTATATGAATACAGATTCAAAGATCAAACTTTATAATAATATTGAACTAAAGACATAATTCAAGTGCATAATAAAATTAATAAACATTCAAACATGTTCATACAAAACACATGTAGTTCATAATAAAACTTATAAAAACATGGACTTCAATCCAAAATATCTTCCTAAAAACATGATACTAAGGTTGCAAAATAATTATTAAAGATCTACATATACATGCACCTTAAAATTAAAAGACTACTAATGGAGAAAGAGAAATGGTAGGCTAAGAGGGAGAGAGAGAGTTTAAACTTGAGAAAAGAGATGTATTTCTCAAATTTGGTGTGAAGAATATGATGGGTGGAGGCCCCTATTTATACTAGTCGAATAGGTAGAATCGGAATAGGACTAGGAAACTAAAAGATGAATTTAAAAAAAAAAGATAAACTAATCTAGCTAAGATATAGCTTATATTTACGATTATCCAACTAAGATTAGGAAACGATATAAATTATCCCATAATACATAACTATAGAAGGTAAAATAACTAAAAGATAAGCAAAAAGGAAACAAATAACCAAAGTTTATCACACGCTAACAACTTAGCCGCGTAGGGCTAACATTTTCTTTTTTTTTTTTTTTTTTTTTTTTTTCTTTTTTTTTTTTTTGTAATTCTTTTTAGATTTTCTTTTAAGAAATATCTTCAACTACTAAACTAACTGCTTGGATTATAATTTATAAACTTAGGTCCAATATATAATTTGGGCTAGAAATTTATTTGAAAAGCCCATAATATATCATAAAAGCCTATTTAAAACCTTTATAATTAATAATAAACCTCTTTAATAAATAAAACCCTTTTAAAAACTATAATTAATAACTTACGAAAAATACGGAGTATTACAGTTCTTCACTTGGAGACTTGTGCAACAATGTCTGAATCTGTCCAGTCCGAACCTGCAAAAAGGTATCCACTCTTGAGGTTTGGGTGGTGGTTCCCCCTCTGATGCTTAAGTCAGATATCAGGAGTTGTAAGGAAAAAGTAGAGATAGAGAGAGAAGGTGAGAGAGTATTTCTACAGAGTAAGTGTACATTATTTTGCATTGAATGACCTTTCTCCTGATTTCAGGGGTATTTATAGTGATTGTAAGATGACAGCTATCCTTAAAAATTGCCCTAGAATAGTGGCATCTGATTGGCTAAGCAATCAGATCATGACACTTGGCAAGCCAGGATTTGTGAGAGTTTATCAACCAATCACTTGCAGCCACCTTCAGGGAGCTGGGCTCTGACTAACCTTTTACCCAGAAAAGTAAGCCTTTTCTCCCAACTGGATACTGTCCAAGGGTTGAATCTTTTTCCTTTATTTATTATGAGAGGACACGTGTACGGCTCTGATGAGCCCACGTATCTCTAAAGGAGCCGTAGATTTTTAGGCTACAACATTTGCCCCTAAAAGGGTTTTCACTGTTGGCCTATCTGATGGTTAAGACCCTTTTACCCCAGGTAGTTTATTCAAATTCAAAAAAGAGGCATTGACGCGCCCTTTTCTGGGTTTTTCCGATCATAATCGACAGTTTTAAAGTTTTTCGGTCATTCTTGACCGGCTCAACGGGTTTCTTACCCTCCTATATATATCCTTGGTGTAACTTCATTAAATCATTTCACACCTTGAGAGAATTTTTCTAGAGAGAGAAACTCTGTAATTTTTTCTAGAGAGAGGGGAGAGAGATCGTCCAATCTCAGTCTTCTTCACCAAATCGTTCAAGCATTTCATCAGGTATCTTTTCTTTGTTCTTTTTACTTTCCTCTATTCTTTATTTTTTCTTAGAAAATCAATAAAATGGAATCTTCGTCTTCGTCAAATAATCCTAGCCGACCAAGAGCTTGTCTTGACCCTAGAACCGAGAGTACTTCTTCTTCGGCACATTCCAGAGTTGGGCCTCTTTTGGCCGAGTATATATTATTTTATGGTTTTGGCCGTGAAAGTCAGACGACCCAGTCTTTACCAGTGCAGGGTAATCTGGCGCACGTCAAGCAAACGGCCTGTCTAAGATGAAAGCTAATACTCCCATCAAATAGTTCAGACATGGAGAAATCTACTGGACGAGTTCCAGATGAGACGAGGGAGGCCCAAAGTGCTCAACCTTTGGGCAGACCTCTTTCCCCTGACCGCAGTTTCGAAGATCCTCAAATAAACCCTGAGGCCCGTTCCTCTGGCAGGGTCGTCAATATGGAGGAAGCCGGTGAGGACAATAACGGCAGTGACTCCGGCACTGCCGATGAGTCGGACGAACCTTCCACTACCTCGTCTGAGATTAGGAAACGCTTAGGTCCCCTTTCTGACCCCGCGTTTATTTTGGTAAATCGCAAATGGTTAGAGAAGATAGGACATGACCCTAGTTATTTGTCCACCTACATGCCCATGTCGGGCTTCTCTTTCGTCATCCCAAATAAGGAGGCCACAATTCTGAGTGCCCCCAAGAACCACTTCGCCGTTTACAAGCTCGCCTTGGACGCGGGATTAAGGTTCCCCCTTCACGATTTTATAGAACAAGTGCTAAGGTATTACAACATCGGCCATAATCAGCTCGCACCTAATGCCTGACACAACGTTCGGACTTTCATAGCCGTCTGTGAGCTGCGCGGCCTGGCTCTTTCTCTCCAAGCCTTCACCCATATTCACTATGCGGCTAAGGTTCCCAGGGCCGTGGACGGAACATGGCTCAGTATCTGCAACCGCCCGACTTTCTCACTGCTTGGGGAAAGCCGTCGAAGATGCACGAATGGAAAGCAGACTTCATCTTCCTACGAGCGGTCAACGACTACGCCACTGAGGGCTATCGTTTTTATAATCGAGCCGTCACAAATACCGGACGAAAGCAATCATGGCTGGAGTTGGAGGACCGTTACGACGAGGAGGTAGTGGAGTACTTTAGAATAAAGGAGTATTCCAGGCCTGGTCAACCATCTTTTAAAGGGTCGGCTAACTGGATACCCTTTAAGGAAATGTTTAATAATGATGACTTCTTGGTTGCCGCCGGCTTGCGGTTGGCCGAAGATAAAGGCATACATTCAAAACCTCCAAGTAAAATGCCTCGTATCTAACCCATGTCAGAATAATTCCTTTACTTCTTATTGCAGATCCAGCCAGAGTTCCTCTCAAACATTCTTGGACGGGAAATATCAGTATGTCTAAGTTTACTGATAACTTATGGAAGGAGTACGCCAAGAGCAGTGCTGTGAAGAGGGCGGAAACACTGGTAAAAATCCCATTTTTTCTTTTAGAATCATTCTGACTCGTCAAGGATTGACTTCCAATCCTTGGACGAGAATCACCCGAAGAAGGATGGCATCCATGTTTGGGCGGCCACCTTCCTTGGGCCATTCTCGTCTGAGCTGCTAAATAGCCTTGGACGAGGACCATTTGGGTTCGTCCAGGTTGTTTTACAATCTTTGAACGAGAATCACCCGAAGAAGGAGGGCGTCCATGCTTGGACGACCACCTTCTTTGGGCCCTTCTCGTCTGAGTTGCTAAACAGCCTTGGACGAGGACCATTTGGGTTCGTCCAGGTTGTTTTACAATCTTTGGACGAGAATCACCTGAAGAAGGAGGGCGTCCATGCTTGGACGGCCACTTTCTTTGGGCCCTTCTCGTCTGAGAGGCTGAATGGCTTTGGACGAGGGCATTTTGGCTCGTCCAGACTGAATCCCAGTCTTTGGACGAGAATTACCCAAAGAAGGAGGGCGTCCATGCTTGGACGACCACCTTCTTTTGGCCCTTCTCGTCTGAGCGACTTTGAGTTCCAATGCTGGACGAAAGGTTGATTTCCAGTCCTTAGACGAAAATCATTCTAGTCCGTCCAATTTTTGACGGCTTCCTTCTTCGCATCACTTTCGTCTGCGTACAGAAACTACTCTGGACGAGGTTCCCTTAGGAAAGGGGTTGTCCATTCTAGGACGCCTTCCTTCTTTGGGTGATTCTCGTCCAGAGCCTTATAATTATTTTATAGCTTTTGTTCTTTGGACGACCCGTATAGTGACTTGTTCATTTTTTGCAGAAAAATGCCCCTACAAACAAACTTCCACCTGGGAAGTCCTCCTCGTCCAAGAAGAGGCCTACAACGGCCGCGGACCAACCTCCAGCCAAAAAAGTTAAGGGTTTTACCCGGAAGAAGACGAAGAAGAGCACTCCGTCCAGCAAGGGGGTTGGAGAGAAGACCATGTTTCCTCCAAAGGACAAAGTCCTAAAAGAGGAGCCATCTGGTGCTTCCCCGTCCTTGGAGGAGAAGGGCGATGCTCCCACTGGCCAGTTAGATATAGTGCTTGCTGATCCGACTGAAGCCAAACCAGAGTCGGCTTTGGCACTGGTAACTCCTGGAGCCGGCTACCGACAACTTCCCGGGCTTCAGCGGCTCGGTGGCGAAGCTGGTTCTCCCAGATGCCGCTATCCGTCAGGACGACATCCTTATCGTCGGGTGAGTCATATTACCCAAATAGAGTTAGGACGGTGCTGGTCGGCGGACGGTTCATGAGCCCGTCCAACAGACAAGCCAAAGTCTTTCCAATCAAGAGAACTGACCCCCCTTGTTTCAGATAAGGGCAAAGGACCAGCTTCACCCACAGCTGCTCCCACCATAGACTCGGACGAGGAGTCTTCTGCTGCTTTTGCCAAAATGTCAAAAGTAGAACGAGATCGGCTCAAGCAGGAGCTCTTCAAATGTTACCCTGAATCAGGGTTGAGGGGAGCATCAGCCGGGCATGTGGGCTACATGTCACAACTTGCTGCTGAGGTATAACTTGTTGCCGCTTTTGTTTTATACTTGTACAAAATTTTCTTTTTTATAACTCGTCTAATGACTTGCTTTGTTTTCATTGTTCCAGCTTCTGGCTCGCAGTATGCTGACTGAGGAGTGGGCGAGGGAGCTTAGGATGGAAAATAAGCAACTCGTCCACCGTGCTACGACGGCTGACGACAAGGCTATCCATGACATTGAGATAGCCAACACTCTCCATCGTCAATCGAGAGAGGCCTGGGAGAAGAGGTCAGCAGATATGGAGTCCAGCAACAAGAACTATCTTGTTACTATCAACAAGCTATACAAGGACCAGGACAAACTAAAGTTGGCCTTGGACACTGTCTCAGCCGAGTTGAAGGGTGAAAGGGATACTACTCCTCTGGCCGCGGTCCAACTGAAGAGGGAGAATATCATCCTAAGGGCGAAGAATGCCCATCTGCAAAAGGAAGCGGCCCAATCCTTTGATGATGCCAAAGAAGCCTTGAATCAGGTTATGACAACGTCCAAAGACTGGGCCATCAAGGCTTTTGAGATGTTGGCCGAGCCTAGTGAGGTTCACAGCTTTGTCCGGCGTCTGGAATATCAGGAGAGTGTTCACCGTGCATTGGTGTCTTCTGAAGAACCTCCTGAATTTACTGAGTCGGACGAAGAAGGTGCGGACGAGGATGAAACTCCTGAGGACGGCCAAGAAACTCCTACTGAATGAGATGCCTAGCTTTAGGTTTATTTTTCTAAGTTTCTTGGCTTGTTTGCCGTCGTAGCTTTGTAAAGAGTATCATCGTCATCATCTTTGGACGATCGTGAATCTTTACAAAATATAGCCAAGTACAAAATGAGACTCGTCCTGGATTTTTTGGACGGTCTGCAAAATTTAGCTAAGGTCAGGTTGTCATCCTTGTCTTTGACGACCGTGAATCTTTCCAAAATGTAGCTAAGTGCAAAAAGAGACTCGTCCTGGATTTTTGGACGGTCTACAAACTCGGACGAGTCTGGCCCCAAGAAAGAAAGCGGCCAATACCTTGCGGTTGATGGACGAGCCACGCTTTAGCCGTTTTTCTCGAGTTGGCAACACCCGTCTTGAAGTAGCGAACCATTACAAAGGCATCTATTGCCTAGTTCGTCCTGGTCTTTGGACGACCTTTGACTTCCCTCAATCTACATGTTTGCCTTGTCCCCCCCTTCTTGGGCTTGGCTTATCCGTATATTATGGACGAGCCATGGTCCAAGAAGGAGAGCGGCCAACATTGGCCAAGCCTGCTGAAATTGCTAAGGACGAGTTTTAGATATATGGTTAAACCATGCCTTGGCCGGCTTTCTTGAGGGAGCAACACTCGTCATGAAGTAGTGATCCCTCACTAGGGTCTTTACTACTTAGCTGACCGTGTATTTGAAAGTAAGTATCCTTTACTAAGGGCTTATTTCAGGTCAGCTTTCTCTTAGAGACTTTGACATTTCTCTTACTAGAGATTTTTGTCAATTTGTTGACCATTTATGTGTTTTAACCTTTAGATTATTACACTTTGACCGGTCTCTTCGAGGGAGTGATGTGCGTCAGAGAACAGAGCATTTTGCACATTTTATTGCTCTTTGTAATTTTATCCAAGTTATACTCACTTTTAGACTACTAGACTTAACTAATAGAATGCCCCACAGTGAATAACTTGGTAAAAAATAAACAAAGATAAGAAGGAAGTAGGAATTGTATTATATGATTTTTGCTTGACTAAATGCCAAGATACATGTATACAATTCTTTTCCTCATGCTTGTGCTATGGCACTTTGGACTGATTATAAACTACTGGCCAGTTTCTTGGCGCTTAACTGAGTCACACGTGGTACTTCTTCAGAGTGTCTGAGTTCCAAGTGCGCTGAATTGGTCGTCCATCCATATCTTGGAGACGAAAAGTTCCACTTCGAACCTCGCTCTTGGACAATCAGATAGGGTCCTTCCTAATTTGGCGTTAGCTTCCCCAGCTCTTTAGCTCGCCCAACTGCTTCCATCTTCCTTAGAACCAGGTCCCCTACCTTGAGTGGTCGTCTAGCGACTCTCTTGTTAAAGTCCCGAGCCATTCGCAGCTTGTACAATTGCATTCTTAGCAAAGCATTGCCCCTGACTTCTGGTACTTGATCCAAAGTCGTGCGCAATGCAGCCCAGTTGGCATCTTCCCTGTACAGCATGACTCGCAGGGTGGGTTCCTCTATCTCAATGGGCAAGACGGCTTCAGTGCCATAGACTAACATGAAGGGTGTCTTCCTTGTGGAGTTTATGACGGTGGTTCTGATGGACCATAACACTAGTTGTAGTTCTTCAACCCATTGTCCTTTAGCATTATCCAACTTTCTTTTGATCCCATTAGATAGAATCTTGTTGAAGGACTCTACTTGCCCATTGGCTTGTGGGTGGGCGACTGCCGCAAAGTGGGCTTTGATTTCCCTTTCTGCCAACCAATCTTTCAGCTTGGGCGTTTCAAATTGTGGGCCATTGTCAAAGACGATGAACTGCGGCATGCCAAAACGAGTTATAATGTTTTTCCAAATAAAGCCTTTGACGTCATTCGTTGTTATTCCCCGCATGGCTTCAGCCTCTATCCATTTAGTGAAGTAATCCACAGCTATGATCACAAACTTCTTTTGCCCAGCGGCCACAGGGAAAGGTCCTAGGATATCCATGCCCCATTTGGCAAAAGGCAGAGGGAACAAGATAGGAGTTAGGTAGTTGGACGGCTTCTGATGCAGATTTTCGTGCTTCTGACAACTGTCGCACTTCTTTGCATAGACGAGAGAGCATCTTCCTTTAAGGTAGGCCAATAATACCCCGTCCTTAAGGCCTTTTTCGCCAAAGCTCTTCCCCCAATGTGAGATGCACAAGCTCCTTCATGGAGTTCTTTCAGAACCTCTAGACCATCTTCCCTGGTGATGCACTTGAGCAGAGGACGATTGAATGACTTCTTGTAAAGGGTCTCATCCCACAGTGCAAACCATTTGTCTCGAGCTTTCACATACTTGGCCTCTACAGGGTCTGAAGGCAGCCGTCCTGTCTTCTTGTATTCTATTATAGGCTCCATCCAAACTGCCCCTCGGCTAAGAAACATGATTTGTTCTTGGGCAATACTCTTTTTGGGTTTAACTTCCCAAAACAATGTTCTTGGCTCATCACCTTCAGCCGAGCTGGCCAATTTTGAGAGAGCGTCTGCTTGATGATTTTCTAACCTTGGTACTTGGTCGAGAACAAATCGTTTCAAAGGCTCAATCTCGTCTTTGATCAGACGCATATATTTGCCCATCGATGCTTCTTTACATTCACAATCTCCATTGACTTGACTGACGACCAAAAGAGAGTCCGATTTGGCCTCAATTTCCAGAGCTCCTGCCGCTTTACACATTTTGATTCCAGCTAGAAGTGCTTCATATTCAGCTTCGTTATTGGACGCTTGGAATTGGAATCTTAACGCATATTCAAACTTATCTCCTTCTGGAGATTGACAAATGATTCCTGCCCCACATCCATTGATAGTGGACGATCCATCAACCATGAGCGTCCAATGCTTCCTCCCTTCGGCTGGATCAAGTATTGGTTCTATAGTTGGCCGAGTAAGCTCAACTATAAAATCTGCCAAGGCTTTCCCCTTAATGGTTTTCCTTGGTTCAAATGATATATCGAATATGTTAAGCTCAACAACCCATTTTAACATCCGTCCGGCGGCTTCCATCTTTTGCAAAACTTGCTTCAAGGGTTGGTCAGTGTAGACGAGTATACTGTGAGCCAAGAAATAGGGCCTTAACTTTCTGATGGCCATGACGAGGGCCAATCCAAACTTCTCGAATGGAGTGTACCTATTTTCCGCATCCTTGAGCACATAACTCACAAAGTATATTGGAACTTGCACAGACTCTCTTTCAGCCAGTAGGACAACACTCACAGCCTGAGTGGACCCGGCCAATTATACAAACAATTTTTCCCCTCGGCTGGATTGACCAACCTAGGCAGCTGACGAAGGTGATCTTTGACTTGCTGAAGTGCTTGCTCAGCTTCTGTTGTCCGCTCAAACTGGGCCTTCTTCTTGATAGTAGCGAAAAAGTGATGGCACTTGTCACCCGACTTAGACAAGAATCGTCCAAGGGCAGCTAAGCAATCCGTCAATCGTTGAACTTCCTTTATCTTTGACGGGGATTTCATGTCTAGAATAGCTTGAATCTTTTCAGGGTTGGCTTCTATTCCCCTCTGATCTACTAAGAAGCCTAAGAACTTCCCAAACAAGACTCCAAAGACATATTTGTTGGGGTTCAATTTTAGCTTGTATTTTCCGAGAGTTTCGAAAGTCTCTCTCAAATCACCAACATGACCTTCCTCTTGCCGACTCTTGACTATCATATCATCAATATATGCTTCCATTTTTCTTCTCAACTGTGGCTGAAAGACAGTATTGATCAATCTTTGAAAGGTGGCCGGCGCATTACGTAGGCCGAATGACATCCTCAGCCAGCCATACAGCCCTTTCTCGGTAATGAAGGACGTTTTGTCCTAATCCTCTGACCACATGGGGATTTGATGAAAACCTGAATAGGCGTCCATGAACTAACCTTAACAAAGCATGGCCGGCTGTGGAGTCCACTAGCCGATCCAACTTAGGCAAGGGGAAACTGTCCTTGGGACAAGCCTTGTTGAGATCAGTGTAGTCCACACACATCCTCCAAGTGCCGTTAGGCTTTGGCACCATAACCACATTTGCTATCCATTCTGGATAATAAGTTTCTCTAATGAATTTTGATTCCAACAACTTCTGAACTTCCTGGTCGACCGCCTGATTCCTGACCGATCCAAAATGTCTTTTCTTCTAACGAACAGGCTTTAAGTTTGGATCAACATTCAGCCTGTGGACGGCTATCTCTGGATCAATTCCAGGCATTTCTTCAACACAATAAGGAAACACGTCTTGTAATTCCTTCAGCAAGCTGATTAAAAGGCCCCTCAAATCAGGAGAGAGCGAAGAACCAATCTTCAAAGTTCGCTCTGGACGAGCCAGCGATCTTCGTCTGGTTTTCATTGTCTGCTTTCCATGATGAAGGCTTCAAAGTAGTTAGGTAACATTCCCTGACCGCCTGCTGATCTCCATACAAGGAGCCGATCTGGCCTCCATCACATTCAAACTTCATGAGCATCAAGTGAGTTACTATCACTGCCTTAACATGATTCAGAGTTGGCCGTCCAAGTATGACATTATAGGTTGTCAAATCTCGGACAACCAAGAACTTGATAAACAAGGTCCGCGAGGCATCCTTCTCTCCAACTCGGACGGGCAACGTGACTGTTCCCATGGGATGGATGACTCCTCCCCCAAACCCTATGATGGGATGGTGGACGGGAACCAAGTTCTTTTCATCAAACTTCAATCTAGACAAGCAACTGCACTAATGATGTCAGTAGAGCTTCCGGTGTCAATCAGAATTCTTCTTACTCTCAAATTAGCTAGCTTCATTTCTACAACCAAAGGGTCATCATGGGGGGTTCTCAACTTCCCCCGATCTTGTTCACTAACCACCACTTTTGGGAAGGGCTCGGCCTTTGTCTGATCAGTCAATAAGACTTGGCCGAGCTCCCTGAGGTACTTCTTGTGCCCTTTATTGGTTGGTCCTCTAGCAGTAAATCCTCCTGAAATAACGAGGACGACATCCTCGCCCGTACTTTCACTCTCCTTCTTCTTGCTTTGACGATCATCTCTCTTCTGAAACTTCTTTCCACTTTGGGGTAAGTATGAGTTCATCTTTCCCTTACGAGCTAAATCCTCCAAAGCCCTCTTAAGGTGTTTACATTCATTGGTCTCATGACCGCAATCCTTGTGAAAATGACAGTACTTGCTCTTGTCTCAGTTTCTGTAAGGAGTCTTCATCTCAGCTGGAGCCTTTAGTTCATATTGGTCCTTTATCTCCATAAGAATGGAGTATTGGTCTTTGCTGAATTCAATGGAGTTGGCTGAAGGCTCAGTTTCCTTTCTCTTGCCTTTTCTGGATGAAGTAGTGGTTGAGGTGATAGCCCAAGTCTCAGCCTTTTTAGGGTTGCTCTTCTTTGGTTGAGCAACCTCTTCAGGCTTCTTGGATTCGGGGTGCTTTGCCTCAGCACATACTTCAGTGGCATGTATAAAAGCTTCGGCTTCCTTTAAAGTTTCGGCAAGAGTAGTGATTTTCTTCTTCACAAGGTCAAACTTAAAGCTTCCTAGCCTCAAAACCCTGATGAAGGCATCAATGGCCACCCCAACATTGAGATCTTAGATTTGAAGCGCTTCCAGATTGAATCTATTAACAAAACTTCTAAGGGCTTCTTTTGGTCCTTGGACGACCTTGCCCAAGTGCATGCTGGTCTTTTGTTCTTGCCGATTAGCAACAAAATGACTATTAAATAAGAAACCGAGTTCAGTGAAATTGTTGACTGAATTTGGGGGAAGATTATTGAACCACTTCTGAGCTACACCCTTCAGGGTAGCCGGAAAATTTTTACACCAAGTAGCATCATCTACTCCTTTGACGTACATCTGATGTTTGTAAGCGGACAGGTGATCATATGGATCGATTGTTCCATCAAAAGGCTCTATTGTTGGGAGTTTTACCTTTGGGAAGGGGGCCACCTCCATGATCCTGGCCGAAAATGGAGTAGGCCAATTGATCCGGAGGACTCCCAGCTGTCCCTCGATAGGTATGAACTCCTTGCGATATTCTTTTAACACTGGATTAGATGAAGTGTTTGCTGGTACTGGCCGCCTATAGTCTATTGGATGAACCACCGTCTTCTCTTGTCTTGGTCGAACAAGAGAAGGACCCAAAATTCTTCCTTCTGTTCTGGATGGTATCCTTAAAGGAGGGTCTCTTATGTACGGGGTGGAGCCAGTGGTCGACTGTTGCAATGCCGCAGCCCTCTTTGCCTCTAGGTAATCCCTGGCGTCTGTTTCCATTCGGTGTCCATTTGGACGAGCTTGATCTTGAGTCCTAACCACCAGTTCCAGTTTCAGTCCATCTTCCTTCGCTGCTCGCTGCCTTCTGGCTGCTTTCCCCTGACCATCCTCCTAGAGGGTTCTTGACTGGACGATTCTCTTGTGAAAATCTCCTAGGAGGAGCTCTATTGTTAACGGCTGGCTCCGGATTATGATGGAAAAACAACATGTTGCTCTTAATCTGTTCTTGGACGACAGCTGCCATCTTAGTCTGAAAGTCATTCAGGACGTTTACTAGATGAGCAGCAGTCACTGGACGTTCAAAATTCTCCTCAATGACAGGTTGCTGGCTTGGTCCAGGGACATTGACGATGGATGGAGGTCTGTCCCTTCCTCGAGGCGGTCTCTCATGCTCTACCGTGTCTTCGACATTGACCTAAAAACTTCGGTTCCTAGCCACAGTGGATGACAGTCAATCATTGTTGCGTCTCCCCACAAACGGCGCCAAATATTTAGTCTGCTTGTCCAGCAAGTAACCTGTAAATTTTGCCTCCTTGTCCAGCAAGTAAACCAGTTTCCCTTAAATGTTCTTCACTTGGAGACTTGTACAACAATGTCTGAATCTGTCCAGTCCGAACCTGCAAAAAGGGACCCACCCTGGAGGTTTGGGTGGTGGTTCCCCCTCCGATGTTTAAGTCAGATATCAGGAGTTGTAAGGAAAAAGTAGAGATAGAGAGAGAAAGTGAGAGAGTATTTCTACAGAGTAAGTGTACACTGTTTTGCATTGAATGACCTTTCTCCTGATTTCAGGGGTATTTATAGTGATTGTAAGATGACAGGTATCCTTAAAAATTGCCCTACAATAGTGGCATCTGATTGGCTAAGCAATCAGATCATGACACTTGGCAAGCCAGGATTTGTGAGAGTTTATCAACCAATCACTTGCAGCCACCTTCAGGAAGCTGGGCTCTTACTAACTTTTGGGCCAGAAAAGTAAGCCTTTTCTCCCAACTGGATACAACCCAAGGGTTGAATCTTTTTCCTTTATTTATTATGAGAGGACACGTGTACGACTCTGATGAGCCCAAGTATCTCTAAAGGAGCCGTAGATTTTTAGGCTACAACAAGACTCATAATAAGTAGCTCCATCTCCTGATGGAAATGGTAAGTTGCTCCATATTCAAAGTCCACTATCCAATAGACATCTTAAATTATAACCATGAGCTCCATGTTCCAATGTGACAACTAGAGTTGTTCACGTGCGGGCCGGCCCACCCAAGCCCGCCCCGTCCGACCCGCTAGAAAAGCGGACTTGGACTTCCATCTTTTAAAAAAATTGAAATTTGGACGGGTTAAGCCCGGTATGTTAATTTTAAATGGGAGGGTATGGGCGAAGCAAATTGTAATATGACCCGGCCAAACCGACCCGTTTATGATTTTACATAGATAATTATTTTTAAATGCCACAAAAAACAATGAGCCTTTTTTATGTAAAAAAAAACACCTTAAAAAGTTAAAAATAATATTACTCATATTTTAGGAAAATTTGGCATATACAGCTAAATATTAAAGATGAAAGGTATGTTAGACTTTTTAATAATGTATAGTGGTTTGCTAAGTATAACTAGATATTGTGTTAAGTTTCTTTAATTTAACAAATTAGTAAAGGACAAATAATAGTTTTCTACCAATTGGTGGACTGTTGAAGATTGTTTTTAGAAATTGATTATTGAACTAATGAAGGTGTTTTTTGTTTGACTTTTTTTGGCTCGTTTACCCACTGGCAAGCCCCATCCATTTTTAAAACGGGTAAGGACAAAGAAGTCAAGCATGCAAAAAAAAAAGGGCTTGGTCATGCATAATTAGGCCCGACGGATAAATATTTTAGGAATGGTCAGGCTCGTGCCCGACCCAAGCCCGCAAATGATCACCTCTATACTTACAACCAATACTATTAGTTACCTACGTGCTAACTTGGTCATAAATTAAGTCAAAACTGAGAAATATGATTATCCCTATACTCTATTTTACCTCAATTTAAATTCAGACTTATAGCTTTAACTAATACCTCCGTTCCTAATTGATGGTTATACTTTGACTTTTGACATTATTCACAAACTTCAATTTGACTATCATTTGTGATCTATGGGTAATAAAATATTAAAAAATATAGTCATGTGAGGTCTTGTTTAATTTATCTCAATATGTAGTTTTAGAATATCAACTTTTTATAATTTTTACATGTACAAAATTAAAAATATTAGTGCTCAAAGTTTTCTACCATTCTTTAAGAACGGAAGTAGTACATAATACCATATGTATTTTAGTTAATTGACCACTTAAAATGCAACTTCCTCGATTCTACCAAACGTGTGATTATAGGGTCATACTGATGAATCGACACCCTAGTAATTTAAGCTGACCAAGTTCTATGTTACGTTGTTTTTACTTGAAAAAGTATTGGTCTTGTCGCTCCGACAATCTCAAGCTCTAGTATCGTTATAATAAAGTAATAAACCATGACTTGTTTCATACATCAAACTTATATCCGTTTTGGAGTTCTCAGTCAAGAACTTCATGTATTGCTTCTCTTGGTGCTCCAGCTCTGGATTCGAACTCAGGAATTGCTAGTGATATTCAACTGTGAAAATAGCTTATGGTCTTTAACTTATTTCATATTATTATGTAATTGTCTTAAGTTTTTTCCATTGAATCAATAACATATTTGCGTTCACTATACTTAGATGGTAGAATAGTACTCCCCACGTTTTGTGAAGTTTTACTCATCTTTTGTTTCAACTCGTTTCTTGAAGTCCTACTCATTTCACTTTATTCCTAAACTGACAAAAGAAATACCATTATTTAATCAGCCATATGGCTCACTTTTATTTGTTTTTCATATTTATTTAATGCAAGTGATGTTCCCTTTCCTCATATATTCCTATTTGTTTAATATAAGTGAACCCAAAAAGTATAATTTTTCTCCTATTATATAAAATATCGTGTTTACAGTAAGTTAGTAAATGAGTATGATTTCAGAAAACAGAGAAAGTAGATCATTAATGTAATTTGCTTCACCATCACCAGAACCATATTAGGCAACAATGTGCCTTAGATGCCGTAAAAAGTTTGTGGGTAAAGTTTGTGGGGTAAAGGGAGCATAAAACTCGGTCACACTCACACACACAATCATTTTTTTACAGTACCGACTATAAAGTACAACTTCCCTTTCTATTTAATGCACAAATTTTTCTTTTTAGTCTTTATATTTTGAGAGCATTTAATGTACACTCAGGTTTACTATATGCATAGTACACCCAATTTTTTTTTTCATTTGCTTATTTGTTCATTTGGAGCTCTCCCTATTGTGCAAATCTCTGAGGTTTCAAATAAACAATGAACAGAAAATAGCCTTTGGTATATCATGCTCACGGTACATCCGGGTATATGAAAAAAGTTGTAATGTATTTTTAATCTACACACTATTATTTTTTCTTTAATTTTTTGGTGACATATGCACATATCTCATCTACTTTATCTATTTTGCCACCCATGTGGTTTACTTTTTAATTTAATGAGCATCCACAATTATTGAAGGGAAAGACTAGCTTGCATATATATATATATATATATATATATATATATATATATATATATATATATATATATATATATATATATATATATATATGAAGCTACTAGCTTTACCATTGTGGAGCTACATGCACTTGTAGCTTGAAATAACCTTGTAGAGGCAAAGCTACATGGTTTCACAATAATATAGACATGTTTTTTTTTGTGAATGCTATTCTGATCTAAGTGGTCTTATAGACATGTTCCCCGTTGCGCCAATATTGGGGTTAAGATATCCTCCACTGGTACAGGAGTTGATACACAGGACCGAGCAGGGAGGCATGCATCATAATTCGTAAACAAAAGTGAAGGTAAGAAAAACTGTTTCTCTGCTCCTTTTATTGGTGGTTGTATGATACTATTTTGTTAGAATGTTTTATATTCTGGTTTAGGCTACATATCTGTAACTCAAAGGCGATGTTCAATTCTTGTGCAAAGTAATTAAATTTGATCTTTCAATACACGGAATGTTCTTTTCTTTTCTTTTTGCTCTCCATCTCATGGAGTATTGTTTTCTCATAGTTGATCAATGGAATGTGGTTCCCTCAAAAAAAAAAAAAATGTTAGTTTGTGTTGTTTTTAGTTGTGTTTTATTTTGTGCTTTCCTTTTTCTTGGTTTTGTACCTCATTCAGATAAAAAAAAAAGTATATAGACATGTTTTTTTATTACTACTATTTGGGCACATTTTGGCAAGTTGGACCAAGCTACAATTGGTTGTAGCTTTTTAGTGGAGAGGTTGTAGCATGAATTGTTGTAGTTTGGAAACTTGATGACATGCTAGTTTGCAAGTAGTTGTGGCTACTTATTGTGGATCTTAACTAATTTCTTTCACCACCTTTTTTTAGTTTCTCCACCTTTTTTGTTTTTCTCACACTTTTGAGTAAATTAACAAGAAATAGGAGTACTAATTAGGCCGTAACTGGCTTAAGGAGCATGAATGGGAGGATTGTATTATTAGCACAGATTGCAAGAACGTGGCAGCAGCAATTAATGGTGACAATAACCCATTGAATCACATTTATTCTCCCATCTGTAATTGCAGGGAGTTCATCCACGCTCATCCAAGGGTAAGCGTCCAGTTTGAAGGAAGATCTAGCAATAAGTTGGCGGATCTCTCTTAATTTTAATATGCTATGTAATTTGCAAGCCCCTCCCCTGGTTTGTAATGACATCTATTTAGAAGAGAAAAACCTTTGCACCTCTTCTATCCATTCTACTAGTTTTAATTCGGGTTCAGAGAACCTTGTAACTGACATTATGATGCATTAATCTACTATCTTTCCTACCAAAAAAATAAAATAAATTAGGCCGTTACTCTTCCCTAGCCTTAGGGTAACACAAACACCTAATATAATCAAAAGTGTTTGTTTTGGACCTTATATTCAAAAGATTGATCTTCCCACACCTATCCACATAATAAAATCAATCATGCACGAAAGTCAAAACTTTGGTCCAATCCTATAGGTTTAAACGTCGGCCCAGGAGTGAACCCACTAAATCACCAATTTCTCCCCATCACTATTCGTCAGGCTGAAAATCCTATTTGCAAGTTGCAACTTTCGCAAAAGGCCTACCTAACAAACTGGTAGGAGTGTAGGGCAATACGTAATTCAAAGAGCATCAAAGGAAGACGATACTAAATATTGTAGAGCATCATAATATCAAGTATTCCAATCCTTCGTCCCTGGACCTGATATTGATATTCTTTTAGAATATCTGATTGAATTAGCCAACTTCTATGATGATCCGGAATTAGTAAAATTACTCCGATCCCACAGGCCACAAGGACTTACTCGGCATTCAGCACAGGACGCGTGATGCTTAATCAGATGAGCAGCTCAATTCATACGACCTTATTAGATAAACTAAATTTATGTGGTGATAAAAAATAAGTATTACTACTATACCTCCATCAGAAGCAATAGGGGATATTAAAATGTGGTGATCAAAGTTTGTTAAGTTCGAGCATAACTTAGTCGAAATGAAGTGCATATCTATGTTATAATATAATAAATCATTAGAAGATTCATCTTTGCATCTTGGTGCTCAAAATATGCATAGTCATCATCAGCCAATCTCACTATAAGACGCCAATCCAGACTCCTGTAAATGGGCCATGTTTAGATAAGACAACATAGAAAGTAGCCTAGATCACGTTTATTTTACTGCGGTAGGCTACGTTTGCATTCATCTGTAAAGGTGATCTGGTGTGTGGACCTTTTAAGGAATTAAGGTTAAGTTTGATGTGGTTCGTCTTGTCTAATCATTTTCTACGGTCTCTTTTTGCTATCATTTGAAGCTCTAGGTCGACTTTTTACGGTCGGTTTAGTTAGTAATATACATAAATAGTGGTAATAGTAATGATATTTAGTGTAAATTTGTAAAAAAGTTTTCATGTTAATGACCATGGGAATGAAACTTTATCACAAAACATGGATTTCTCTTTATAAATTTCCATTACCACCCAATACCACATTCCCAAGTGGTAATGGAAGTAATGAGATTTTAGGAAGAAAATGGATATCTTGAGATAAAGTAGCATTACCATAGGTAATAACATTGATTTTTGGTATAAATTTACACTATAACGCACTACCATTGCCACCGCATTTACGACTTCTTACCAAAGCGTCCGTTAAGGTATGGGTTGTCAGGACCTGCTTTGGTAATGGTGCATTTTTTTACTTTTTCTCCACCTTTTGAGCATGCCATAATATGGTGATTGCAATTGCGAAAAATGCGAATAAGTTGCTGATTTGCTATCTTGAACGTTATTGGAAAAAAAAGTAGCATCATCAAAAAAAAAAATTGTTTGATATGGTCAATACCTTTTGAATCTAGTTCACACCGAGCTTTGTTCCATTATGAATCGAATTTTAATTATGTTTGAGTGAAACATAATGTCATTAAACAAAAATTTATGCAAAGTGTTGTGATACTTATCTACTAGCAAATTATGCACGCGATTCCTGATTTTTTTTTTAACTTTTTCAAACATAAATTCTAGCATTTTTTGGTATAAACAGGGATAAAAATTTAAACATTAGATATTTTTCTCTTGGCTAAATTTCTTAGGTTAAGTATCTATCACTTAACCCTTCTTTTATTAATTTTTTTTACTTATTATTTCTTTTAGGTATTTAAAATAAACTTGATGAACAATAAAAGAATATTAAGTTGATATTTTTAGGATTTCTTATGTTGTATTAACATAGTCTTTTGTGTTAAATAAATTATTTCATTATGTTATTGATTGAATTTTCCGTCTTGATGTAATACTTGATTGTGTTTGTAAATTAATTGATAAGATATTTGATTGATGTAATAATCCTTTTTACTTTTTCAGCATAAATGTACCAAATCTTATAGTCAATGTTTACTTTATTGGTGGTTCAATTATAACTTTACTAGCATTTTTTGCACGCTATACGTGCGTGTCATATTAATTTTTTTCTCAATTAGTTATTTATCATTGTTACAAAAAATTTGATTCGAACAGACATTTATAATTTTTTAATATGTTTTTCTTAAATCAATGTTTCGTTGGTTTTTTTTGTTATTTGTTCATCATTATTCAAATATCTCTATTATATAAGGGAAGGGGGGAGCAAATGGTGTCCCCATTTGAAATGACCCCCCTACCCTTACTCACACAATAAATCATGTACTTATTAATTAAGAATAAATTTAAAACAAAAAATATCAACCATATTCAATAAGTCAAATAATTATCTATTTGACATAATTATCAATCAATACAAATTCCAAAAAATATTACATTTAACATTGATTCCAAATCTTTAAATAATGAGGAAAGTTGTTATTTGAAGGAAAAAAAACCTTGAAACTACAATTCAAAAATATATCACTCCATACAATACAAACACTATTATTTTACTTAAAATATGAAATTACAATTAAATTAAACTAAATTCTTACATAACATACAATCATAATTCGCCATCCCTATAACAAGTTCGTTCAACTTTGTGCAAATCGGGTATATAACAACTATCAAACAATTTCAAGTCGAAATACAGTCGAAAAATTGGCAATTTATTGCTCCATACATATTGCATTTAATCCATCATGTATGAATTTTCTTTAATTACAGCGTAAATATCATGAAAAAGTATATGTTAATCATGAACAAGTTCACATATGTATCACGTGCATAACTCTTTAATAGAAAGCAAATGAGTGATATGATATACTGTAACCTTATGAAAAATTATTAAGTAACCTTTAGATTTAAACACTAAAGCAGAAAACTTTAAATTCACGCACGCATCGCGTGCATAAATTACTAGTACTATTGAGAGAAAGAAATATAAAGCAGAAGAAAGCTTGTACTCCAATAAAGTGAAAAAATTTATTTATCAGGTTCAATCGTTGAATATTAATCAAGTGGAAGAGTTTGATTTGTATAATAGAGATTACCGAACAATAATCAACATTTAGGTTTTAAAATATTATCAATATAATTACTAATATGAAATTGAAGTTTTAATTTTTTCTTCTGATTGTGTCAATCAAGTTATATTGTCAATTTAATTTTTGATAAGAGTTCTTCACACATTAGGAAATCATTCTCCTTAATTTAATATTTAATTGGAATTTCAAATTCAAAATTGTTGTTAACTGATGGGTTTTAAAATATATACCGTAAGTGCACAGTGTCTGTTGTTAGCAGAAACTGGCAGATATAGGTTGATTTTCAGGGAGAAGGGTTCTATAGATTTATGCTCAACTATTTAACTACTTCAAGAGAGAAATTTTTGATTGAATGATTAAAAACTAAACTAGAACACAAATGGATGGGAATTTATCAAATAATTAAAAACCTAGGGTAATCGATCGGTCCACCATGCTTATACCAATTTAATCAATACAATATAATTCAACAATACTTGGATTGAGGTTCGAATAATTAGAGTATTTCGTTAATCCTACGGTCGGGCATTAACAACTCTTAGATCAACATATGCCTGTACGGTCGCTCAACATAATCAGACTTACCTATTGTAACATGCCTCTAATGAGCATGATCTTTCGATTCTAACTTCTATTAGCTAAGCATAACTCATGATATTGCGCAATTACATGAATTAAACAAACATAACAAATCAATAGGAATTATTCTAATTCAATCCAAATATCGAAGAACTTTAAACCACAATCAAATAAGTATAAACATGGCTTCCCTCTCTAAGCCCTAGAAATAGACTACTCACTCATGATAATAATAAACTCAATAAACATAATGCAAATATAAGAATTCATTAAAATAAGTAAAGTAAAGAAGAATACCGAATGATTGAAGAACTATGAAAACGAAATCAATGATCTTTATAGTCTTCAAAGTAAAGAGTTAATACCAAAGTAGAGAGAGACTAAAATGTTTTAAACCTAAAAAACGTAGAATGTAAGATAAGTAATCGAAAATACTAAAACCCTATTTATAGTTTTTACAAAACCGGCTAAAAAAGGCAAAAATTCGGTCTCCCAATAAACCGCCCGGTCGACCGGGCCAAACCGCCTGGTCGGGCGACGGTGTTCTGATATTACGACAAAAGGAGAGAATTCGCTCGGCCAACCGGGCAAGGCCGCCCGGTCGGGCACGAAAACTGTTTTGGAGCTCCTTTTGCCCGGTCAACCGGGCAAACAAGTCTTGTGCCAGCTGAGTTTTATTGGCTCGTCCGGTCGGGCTAAATCGCCCGATCGACCGGGCGAGTGTTGTTCTTTGGTTTCTGGCTTGAATTCTTCTTCCAAAACTCTTGTGCAACTTTTTGGATCTTCTTTAGACCATATGTGACCATTGGACTTTTGTTCCATAACTCAAATTAAAGCTTTAGAGGCCCAATCTGCACAAAAACAACTAACAAACGGAAACAAGTCCAAACAGATCAAATCACACAAAAAAAGAGCTCAAAGGAGCTCAAACCGGCACTTAAAGCTAGGGGAATTGCGTTAAATACTCTATATAAAATAGACTCATCATTAACTTGTTCAATATGTATGGTAAGTAGGAAAAAGAAAATATTATTTAATATATATGGCAATTTAAATTCATTAAGGGTATAAAAGACTTTTGTAAGGGGGACATCATCTTCTTCCCCCTTTACTTATATAATAGAGATTACCCTCGACATTTAAGTAATTTTTTAAGTGTTTGGATCCTCTAAAGTTCTAAAATAACTCTACAAGGTAGAGTTTGAGCGATATCAACCATTGAATAAAAAAATCAATGGCTCATATATTATCTTTTCGAAATTCCCCCTATTTTTTCTCATCAAAATCCACCCCCTAATATTCTCCTTCCACCAATGTAAACCCTTGATCTTAAAATATTTGGTTCAGATACAACTCTATCTTGTAGAGTTCTATTAAAACTCTAGAGGATCCGGACTCATTTTTTAATGTTATATTTGCATCTGACTTTGTTTTTCCTTTTTTAGGTGGTAGTTAATTTACTAATGGACATTTAAGTAAATTTATAGGGGGACACCATAGCTCCCCCTTCCCTTATATAATAGAGATGTATGTTATGGAACTTGATTTCTATTATGTTATTGAACTTGATTTCTATTAATTTAGTCTAAAGCAACATGCCCTAAATCATAGACTTTCATTTTAGGTGATGTCGGATTTGTGAGTATAGAAATGACTAAAGAACATTGTTTAGCTTCTTCATCCGATGTACAGGGTTGTACATCCACCTGAACGCCTGACCCTCTTTTTTATCAAATGACTTCCCCCCTTCCTTTTGAATGAACTTTGAGTATTTAACTAAATCTTGGGGTACGACCCTCTAACTATGGATAAAGCTGTAGGAACAAAAATTGGTAACAAAGTAATTAAACTTATCTGACAATCGTGGCGTGAAATAATCAATGCCCTAAAGTTGAATTTACCCCACAACAACACACGGACTCTCAGCAATCAACCTCCAGGGTTACACGGCTTCTACCGCTTTCCGATGTTGACAGAAAAGCAGATTGAGAACGCTCTTGAATATTGCCCAGAAAACAGGAGAATGAAAGAGAAGAGGTATTTATGTGTTTTTCTCCCCTCCCAAGGAATACCAGAACACTGGTATTCATAGGAAAAATGGAGAGTCAAACGAGATCAGATCAAGGCTAGAAACGTGGAAAAAATGGTCCATAAATGGGGAAGTTAATGGCAGCAATTCAGGAGAGAAATAAGGAAACTGCAATTTAAGGAAAAAACGATAACTTAATCAGTTACAAAAAACGGTCATTAAATGCTGATACATTATTGACCCAAAACGATAGTTAAGTTTATTCCCCAAGGCCCAAGGTCCATGGCTCTGGCCCGGACCGGGCGGGCAGCGCGCGTGTGGTAACCACACATCACCACATACCCACTAATAAAAAGCCTCATTGCTACTCAACTCAAAGGGTAGAGGAAGAGTAATAGTTATAAACCTTACTCTTCACTTCTATTCTTTCAATGTGGGACAAAAGGCAAAAGACTTCTCATATTCTTTTGAAGCAAAATTAACTTAAGAGTTTGAACTCTAAACTCCAACAAAAGCTATGAATGATCACCCGAGGGAATTGAGTTACGCTTCTGAAATGCAATTTCAGCTTTTAACTGTGAAACTAGTTGTCTAAAGTATAAATTTTTGGTAATCATAGTTGTTGACAAAATTTTAATGTGTAAATAATACTATGTAAAAAAAATGGTAGCTTTTGACAAAAGCTACTCAAAAGCTAATAGTTTTGAGTTTTTTTTAAAACTAGAAATAAAAATACGGAAACCACAACATGTAGTCTCAAGTTTTCTGTTGCACTTTTAAAAATTGACACTAGTTTTTAGGTCTGGTGCTATGCCCCGAGTAATTATGATTTTTATATATTCATATCTTATTTTGAAATTATAACACCAAACATTAATTGGTTTAGTGGTTAAGACATTAATATAGTAACTTGAAGTCGTGGGATCAAATCTTATACTTCCTCCGTTCCATAATAAGTGAAACATAGGAATTGGGCACAAGATTTAATAAACATCACTTTCAAAAGCCAAAAAGTCATAAAATACCATTTTCATTATCAGAGGAGAGAGAAAAACAAACCACACAAGTTTGTGATGGGTACTCTTGTCATTTTGTCACTTTCTTTTTTCCATTTAAGATATGTTTCACTTATTTTGAAACGTTCTAAAATAGTAAGTGTTTCACTTATTATGGAACGGAGGAAGTACCATACATTTTCTATTTTTTATTGTATGTGGAATACATATAATAAACACTAGGGATAGCGCCATGGCAGGACGCGGATGTGTCGTTGTACACCGCGCCCGGTCCAAAGATAAAATTTCTCCTACTCTCTTCTACACTAAGGTAGTATAGTGGAAGTCGTATCCACAGGGAAACAGGGACGAGTTTGTATTCGGCGTGATTCGAAACCTAGATTAAGCTAAGGGCCGAGAAACCTAATAATAATTACAAAGGGGGGTTTCAAGTTGATTTATAAACAAACTAAAACTAACTAGCATATAAACAAAATGAGAAATCAATTATAGGAAGATCTTGAATCCGATTAACATTCACTTCAACTCATTATCGATCCTTGAACCTCCACTCTAATTAATTTCATAATTATCTATTGCCGAGAATTAATCTCGTGTTCTCCTTATTCTTAGTTGAATAGCACGATCAGCGTGACTATAAAACCCTAACTAAAGGATAACCTAGTCCGATCTGCGTCTAAGTTCAATCCAATAGCAAGCAATAAACACAAAGAGAACCAATGACACTCGCTAATGTCATACAAGCGATAAACATTCAACAGTTGATTCAATTTCCCTAAGTAATAACCAAGATGATCAGCATCTGAATTACTCCCTAGTTTGCTACAAATCGATAAAAGAATAAAACAATCCGATTCTATTCTTAAATCTAGCATTAGATTAATTACACAATCAAACTAGTAACGTTCCTAGCATAATTATGCAACAATCATAAAACACAAGCATAGAAATTGAACCATAATCAAGGAAAAGAGAAAGAGAGGAAAGATCTCACAATAACGGTTGAAGCTTCATGTTAATTGATCCAAGAACAATTCAAGCTACAATCCGATAGCAAAAAACCAAACCCATAGTTGAAATCCCTAAAAACTAAACTAAGAAATGAAAACTAAAACTAGGAAATGAAGAACAAAAACTAAGAAATGGAAATGAAGAACAAAGAGGAACGAAGAAGGAAAGATGAAAAGAGAATCATGAAGAAGGAAAGATGAGGAGAGGAGCTCTCCCCTCAAGCTTGCCACTCCAAGATCTACATTTCAGCTCTCCTCTTCAATTTTGTTCAGAAATTCCAGATCTCCCCAAAATAAAACGTTTTTTCATTAATAAAACCTAAGGAAAGCTGAGAATTGCCGAAGAATCGCAGCCGCGTCGAAGTGCGCGAGTCGGGCATCTATGGCACGCGAGTCGGGCCTTCAATGCTTGCCAAGAAATACTCTCCTCGCTCGAAGTGCGCGGGTCGCGCAGTCCGGGCGCGCGAGTCGGGCACCCATTCTTGTCAAGCCATTGCCTTCGCTCGCGTCGCGCGAGTCGCGCAGTCCGGGCCAGCGCGAGTCGGGCACTTGGTGTGCCGCCTATCTTGACCTTCAATCGATGTGCGCGAGTCGTGGGAGTGAGGTGCCCGGCTCGGGCATTTCTTGCCGCCCAGGATATGATTTTCTCTACTAACACCGAGGCGGGCTCTTCAACGCCCATGGTGGGCCAACAATGTTGTAGAGCCACAAGATGAACTTGGATGACAACCATCAAAATCTAGACTTCAAGGAACTTTGTGAGCTTAATCCACTCCGTGAATGATCAAGAGCATATAGAACCACAAAATGTCCTTAAATCTCCTCTAATATCGCAAATTCATCATAACTCCCTCTTCTCCACACTAAGGTTTAGATTAGTAAAACTCTCCTTCTTAAAGCTTAAACCTTAGTAAAATGGACTTCTCAACACCCTATAATCGCACATAACTTGGTCCCATCAAATACCCCCACACTTGAACTTTACTCGACCTCGAGTAAACTCAAAATAAAGGTCAATGAGGCACCCCTTCCAAACCATTGCTCACCTTTCACTACTCCCCTTATCTCTCCATCCTAGATCATCATCATCACATCCAAACGAAATACGCTCAAAACCTAAACGTAAAGGATAATGACTCCCCCACACTTAGCTTCAAGCTACTATCAGAAATACAGACGCGACAACAATAATCACCAAACGGCAACCAAAATGTGAGCTCAAATCCTGAAGGATCTCAAAGGAGTTGAACTCACTCCAACGCCACCATTAAAGTGACAACTCGCCTTAAACCTCAAAAGATAAACTACTACTACTACTACAACCAACCTAAATAAGCAAGCCATGGAACAAAGACAAAAAGGGATAAATTCCATGCTTACTCCAAAAAACAATCAACCAAAAGAAAGTAAAAGCCAAAACAAATCTCCGGCAAATGAGTCTTCAAAATACATAATTCTCTCTTAATCTCTCATTTTGCCTAGGAGCCCTTTCGGGTTTTCATCCTAGCTTCTCACATTTCTTTTTTTTTCATCTCACCAACTTACCCGCTCAATATAAGCCACTTTTTTGCATAGGTTGCCCTTTCGGGTTTTCAACCTATCCGGCCCCCATTTTTGCCCGAGTCGCCCGCCCTTGCGGGTTTTCAACTCAGCGGGATTCATTTCATTTTTTTTTTTTTTTTTTAATTTTGTTTTTTCATTTTTTTTTTTTTTTTTTTTTTTTTTTTCAAATTGAAATAAATACAACATAAATACAACATAGATACATGAGAATGAGAAAACCCTCCCCCCTACTTAAACTACACATTGTCCTCAATGTGACGACAATTAGAAGAAAAAGTAAACTGAAAAAGGGGAGAAATTTGAAAATCGGGTAAATCGAAGATCGAATTCTCAAAACTCATGAAAAGCAATCCGTCAAACTCAAATTTCTTAACAACACCATCTCAAATCTCCGAAATCAACTCACAACCCTCTCCCTCAAATCACTCAAACAAATGGCAAATTCAAACGTTTTAAATTTTTGAGATTGACACCTAGCTCAAGAGATCGAAAAGATACAACAATCTCACTCCTCTAGTGTTACCAACTCCTAGCTATTGAACTCCTCCCAACGGGTTTTTCTTTTGTGGACTTGGGCTCAAAGTGGATTAAGATTTGTTGTGGTTCTTTTGAGTGGGTGGTGAGTGGGTTGAAGAAAATTTGTTGTTGTGGTGGAAATTTGATGAGAAAATAAAGGAAAGGAAAGAAAATAAAAAGGGTCTCGGGTTGCCTCCCGAGAAGCGCAGTTGTTTAAAGTCGTTAGCTCGACTTAATACCTTAAGCTTAATCATTGGGTTGTGCTCCATGTGTGACAATGGTGGTTCCATGTCAATCTCCACTTCAAACACCTGCAAAATTGATTGAGAAGGACTCTTGCAATGCATTGTTAGTGCCTAGCTTACTACATCATGGTTGAGCATATAATATCAGATTATATCCCAAAACCTAGCATTAAGTCAACAACAAACATCAACTAGTAGTACTCCTAGCTAATCCAAGTCATGACCATTAATATCAATATTTAAAGCTAGACAATAACCAAGATATAGAGTATGAGTCAATCAACCATTCCCAAGAGAGTTAAAGCAACAAGTTCCATGCTTCTTGTCCAAAATACGAAAGTGAAATACATAGAGCTCAATGGAAGATGAAAACTAGAAACTCAAACAAAAAGGGAATTCTTCATATAAGTGGCCAACCAAAAACAAAGAGCACAAGCAATACCATCCAAAAATCACGCAAAACACAAACAAGTAACACCGTTTCCCCGGCAACGGCGCCAAAATTTGGCGGGACGCGGATGTGTCGTTGTACACCGCGCCCGGTCCAAAGATAAAATTTCTCCTACTCTCTTCTACACTAAGGTAGTATAGTGGAAGTAGGGGTCGTATCCACAGGGAAACAGGGACGAGTTTGTATTCGGCGTGATTCGAAACCTAGATTAAGCTAAGGGCCGAGAAACCTAATAATAATTACAAAGGGGGGTTTCAAGTTGATTTATAAACAAACTAAAACTAACTAGCATATAAACAAAATGAGAAATCAATTATAGGAAGATCTTGAATCCGATTAACATTCACTTCAACTCATTATCGATCCTTGAACCTCCACTCTAATTAATTTCATAATTATCTATTGCAGAGAATTAATCTCGTGTTCTCCTTATTCTTAGTTGAATAGCACGATCGGCGTGACTATAAAACCCTAACTAAAGGATAACCTAGTCCGATCTGCGTCTAAGTTCAATCCAATAGACGCAATAAACACAGAGAACCAACAGACCTGCTAATGTCATACAAGCGATAAACATTCAACAGTTGATTCAATTTCCCTAAGTAATAACCAAGATGATCAGCATCTGAATTACTCCCTAGTTTGCTACAAATCGATAAAAGAATAAAACAATCCGATTCTATTCTTAAATCTAGCATTAGATTAATTACACAATCAAACTAGTAACGTTCCTAGCATAATTATGCAACAATCATAAAACACAAGCATAGAAATTGAACCATAATCAAGGAAAAGAGAAAGAGAGGAAAGATCTCACAATAACGGTTGAAGCTTCATGTTAATTGATCCAAGAACAGTCAAGCTACAATCCGATAGCAAAAACCAAACCCATAGTTGAAATCCCTAAAAACTAAACTAAGAAATGAAAACTAAAACTAGGAAATGAAGAACAAAAACTAAGAAATGGAAATGAAGAACAAAGAGGAACGAAGAAGGAAAGATGAAAAGAGAATCATGAAGAAGGAAGGATGAGGAGAGGAGCTCTCCCCTCGAAGCTTGCCACTCCAAGATCTACATTTCGGCTCTCCTCTTCAATTTTGTTCGTAAATTCCGGATCTCCCCCAAAACAAAACGTTTTTTCATTAATAAAACCTAAGGAAAGCTGAGAATTGCCGAAGAATCGCAGCCGCGTCGAAGTGCGCGAGTCGGGCATCTATGGCGCGCGAGTCGGGCCTTCAATGCTGCCAAGAAATACTCTCCTCGCTCGAAGTGCGCGGGTCGCGCAGGTCCAGCGCGCGAGTCGGGCACCCATTACTGTCAAGCCATTGCCTTCGCTCGCGTCGTGCGAGTCGCGCAGTCCAGCCACGCGCGAGTCGGGCACTTGGTTTGCCGCCTATCTTCGGCCTTCAATCGATGTGCGCGAGTCGTGGGAGTGAGGTGCCCGGCTCGGGCATTTCTGCCGCTTGCCCGGGATATGATTTTCTCTACTAACACCGAGGCGGGCTCTTCAACGCCCATGGTGGGCCAACAATGTTGTAGAGCCACAAGATGAACTTGGATGACAACCATCAAAATCTAGACTTCAAGGAACTTTGTGAGCTTAATCCACCTGTGAATGATCAAGAGCATATAGAACCACAAAATGTCCTTAAATCTCCTCTAATATCGCAAATTCATCATAACTCCCTCTTCTCCACACTAAGGTTTAGATTAGTAAAACTCTCCTTCTTAAAGCTTAAACCTTAGTAAAATGGACTTCTCAACACCCTATAATCGCACATAACTTGGTCCCATCACGCCACGTGGTACAATTCCTAATTTAGGAACGCCTATTAATATATTAGTATAGATCATGTTTACTATAAATATGACAATTTTTAAGTTCATCATATCCCTTATATTGTATGACTTTTACCTTCATAAAACAAAAAACCGAAAGCTGTCATGATCTCGAACGAGAACACAGTTTCTAGTATTCATTTGTCAGTTCCCAAAATTGGCACGTTACGTATAAGTACGATACGTGTAAGTTTTATTATTATATGACTTTTATATTTATAAAAATCAAACCTAGAAATCGACAATGATGTCGAACGAGTCCTTAACTTTTGCTAAAAGCTACTAAGAAACTAAAATTAAAGTTATCCGCAAAAACTTAACAACCTTCAACATAATTTGTCATACCTTCAACATAATCTGTCGTATATCTTTCCTACTATATTTTGTGCTGATTTGTAAATTGTATGTATATAATGAGGTTTGCTATATGGCTAATGTTCATCATAAGAATGTCGTAAAATATCATTCGCCTTGGTTCGAAACGACACGTGTGGGTGCCTATGCGGTACCGAATTGTGAAGAGGGCTCTTATGAGATTGATATTGAGAAAGGGCCCCTCCTTCCGTCCTTGTATATACAACAGGAGCTTTGCTCCAATTCTTTAGATAAACTCATGGATTCGGAAAATCCTATGTCTAAAAATAGAGGGTTTGCACTACATTCAGTGGTGGATGTAGTGTACACCACGTTGGGTCACGTGCACCAGCATAAAAAAAATATCACAGCCCAATTCACGGACACTTCACGCGCATTCTCACTATCTCAAAAAACTTCCTTCTCTCACATCTTATCTCTTTCTCTCTCATACAATCAACAATCTCAGATTTCACAACTCACCTCACTTCTTCCAACTCGCTTCACCGGAGTGACGGCCTCACCGGCGCTGCAGCCACGAACTCGCTTCAAAGCCTCGAATCCGCGATTCCACGAAGTCCTGTTCGCTGCTTTGGTGCCTATTGTCCTACTCGACGTTCGTCGGTTCGTGACTCGGAAATCGGTGGACGCCGGACGGTGGACGTTTGTGACTAGGTACGTACTTCTTATTTGACTTCTTTTTTTTACTTTACAGATTAGGGTTTCATCAATTTCATTAGAATTGGAAAATAAATTGCTATTTCACTTGTTATGGGTGTTTATATTTCAGATTATATAATTTAGAATTGTTATAAATGTTGATTTTGTGGTTGTACTTTGATTTGGGTGTTATTGGTGTTTGAAAATTGAAATGGCATTATGTTTGAATTGGGTGTTATGTTGATTTTGTTGATTATATGTTAGATTCCATATTAGTTTTGCATAAACTATATGTTAGATTACATAAATGCATAATTGGCCTAATTACTAGTACATTTGTGATTTTGGTGAAATGACACTATGGCAAATTGTGAGCATGTTTCATTTGGTGAGATACATATTGATTTAGTTAAATTGTAACTTGATTTTCAGATTTGATAATGAAGAAAAAACGTACTCCAAACAAAATGCAAAATATTGCTAGTTTCTTCACTAAAAAAAATCCAACTCCCAATTCTCCTCCACATTCAACACAAAATGAACAAATTTTGTCTCCTCAAGTAGCAAGCGAACAACATTCCTCTCCATCACACTATTCAATTCAAAATTCCCCTCAAAATTTTGGATATTTGGTTTTTTTAGTACTATTTGGTTGTATTTTGTATTATTATTGGTTATATATTTATTTTCTTTTCGATTGAAATTTATTTTGGAGTACTTTAAATTAAAAAAAATATTTTGGTTTAGTGAATGATAATTGGTGGTGAACCACCATAAGGAAATTCCTGGATCCGCCATTGACTACATTCATAGGGAGGGAATTAGGCACGGAGATTTAATACCATCAAATATCTTATTGGTTGGTGAATATAGTCAAAATCAGCGACTTTGGATTGGGTAGGTCGACTATTATGAGGATGAATTTAGTTTTAAATTTTCCATATTCTACTCTAATTGTTGTATAAATTGCAGCATCTGTTTTAGGTCAAGTGGTTAAAAAGACTGAAATTGTTGAAGGTTTTTATGTGGCTCCAGAGTTAAAAGAGGAGGATAAGCCTATTTCTACTGTGAAATCAGTTATGTTTAGTCTAGATATTATTGTATTGGATATGCTTTTTGGTTTCAACAGTGGCAGTGAGGAGGCAATAGTATTGGGAAATTCAAACCAAAGAGAATAATATTTGGAGATTTTTTTTTGAGGAGGAGAAAAAAGATTTGATCAAACATCTCATTTCTCATGAATCATGACCCTCTTGACAGCCCTAGCACTCTCATCATTCTTAAAGTTTGACTTTCTATTATTAATTTTTTCTATCCTCTCTTTCCTTTTCTCCTCTACTGACTCCCTCACATGTTTTATATTTGTTTTGTTTTGTCAGTTTCTTAAGGATCATCCAAACGGGCCCATTAAAGTAAACCATTGCTTTGATATATAATCTACCTTAAATCAAAACATGTTATTTACTGTTATCAAAGATACTTTTGTTAACTATGAAGGTATAAATGTATTGCTGACATTCAATAATCACAAACTGATATAAAAGACAATATTATGCACACAAGCAAAATAAAAAGGGAAAGGATTTGGTGTGTTTTTCCTCCCCTAAAAATGATCTTGTTGTGGAATGCTAACACAAGCCAGGATGGATCTTTGCCTCGTATTCTTCAAGCCTCGTTTCTTCTTCAATATGTATGATATGGGATGGTTCTAGTTCTTGAAGTTGGATAAAGGATAGATGTGAAGAGTCGATTCCCGACTTCCAGTTTGATTAACCATTTTCCATGACATTGAGAACTGCTACTGCTCCTGCAAATTTGGTAGATATTTCGTTTTTTTGTTGTGAAAATTTGGTTAGTATCTTTTACAATTGATTTATTTTCTGCAACACTACACAGTGGAGCATCATATACCCAATAAAGCAAGCTTATATACATATTGATCTTGCATTGGTCTTCTTGTTTCTCCATTCCATCCTTTTAATTGTTGTCAATGCACTAAGCTTCTAGACAAATCATATAACATTGATTGATTAGGTTCATATTATTGCGTAGGCGGCTAACAAATCATGTGCTATACTGCTATGTAATAAATCATGTGCTATACTGCTATGTAATAACTAATAATCAATCGCCCTCTTAGGCTCTTAATAAGCTTATACTGCTATGTAATTTTACTGCTATGAAATTGTGTAAGCTTTGCAATGGCCCACACACATATAGATCATGGATCCCAAAATGATTGCAAAATATTTGTTGGAAGCATGGAATACATCTAAATGACTCTGAATTATTTATTGTTCTCTTATCTGCTCCTTTTCTCTCATTTCTTGCAGGTATTGCAATTTGGTAAGTGAGAGAAGTCTAACAACACCAAAATTAAACTCTGCCAGACTCTAACTAGAAATGAGAAAATCATGTTAATGTAGACAACATTGAACTTAGATATTTTATTGATGGTTCTAATTCTCTAACTAGTAACTTGAGAGAGAAAGTTTGGGACTACACTTAAAAGAGGAATTCGGCAACTTAATTAAATAAAATATCTACACTAATTACCCAAAAATTTTATATCCCAACACCTTCCACCTGCCATCCACCATAACAACGCCACCACCGACCATCGCCACCACCATCGGAAATTCTCTTTCCCTCTCCCCCACCCCCTGCGCTCCCCCACGCCTAGAGGTGGCAAACGGGTCATACAAGTCGGGTGCGAGTCGGGTCATAATCGGGTCACCTTTGTTTTCGGGTTGCGGTCGGGTCGGGTACGTTCGGAGTACGAGTCCATGAAACTCCGGGTCACACAGGTCGGGTTAAATCGGGTTTCTAATCTAGAAAATAAATAAAACACATATAAGACTAATAAGAACAAGTGAAATAATTAATAGCCAATGGCTAACTCATATATAATACTTCATGACAATTTTTTCCTTAAATTTGATTAAAAAGTAACTAATATGACAACTTTTCTGGTTTGGGTCATAATTATCAGGTTAATTTCGGGTCGGGTATATTGGGTTCGGGTCATATTCGGGTCTATTTACTTTCGGGTCGGGTTATTTTGGGTTCGATTCTTTTTCGAGTGAAAAACAGATTTCGGGTCGGGTCAACGGGTACAGTCTATTTTGCCAGCTATACCCACGCCTAAAAACCAACACCCTCCCCTTCGAAACCACCCCAGAAACCACCATTTCCACTGCAACAATGCATCAACCCACTAGTGGAAAAAAGCTTATATGACACAAAGAACCTGATCGGTCGGGTCCAAGCCGGATCGAGTTTATTCATTATTTTTTGCCGCAAAAAAAATGGGCTAAGATACTTGATCCGGTTGGGTATTAAACCAGACCAATTGACAAAAAGGATCCGGTCCTTTTTGTTAACTGAGTCATTTTAATAGCCCGAATCAGTTAACTTCAGCGATGAAGCCATAAACAACTTCAGCCCACAAACAACATCATCCCATAAACAACATCAACCTATAACGCTTTTAAACCCTTTCATTTCAACATCTGCCCCACACCTCTGTCTATCCCCTCATTCTAACCCTAACCCTCCTCTTCCTCCCACGCCTCTCTCATCTTCCCCCTCTCTCATTCTCTATTTTCCCATCCTCCCACTGAACCCTAATTTCCCTTTTTATCTCATCCTCTCTTCCCTCTTTCTCTCTCTCTCACTCATCCTCTCCCTCGCCGACATTGTTCACCTCTCATCATTCTCTTTCCTCTCTTTGATGCTCTCTAGCGCTTGAAGCTCCTCCAATTGCAGAACCAAGATTCACCGCCGCCACTTTGATGCTCTCAACGCACAACTCGGATCCACATCATCCCATGCCATCAACGAACACCAGCACCACCAACACTCGCCATCAACAAACATCAAATTACACTCTATTCGCCTCGTCACAATCACTCTCTCTTTCTCTTCCTTGCCATTTCGTCGCGCTCAAGTTTTATTCTTTCAAGCCTATATCTAGGTTTTTTTAAATTTTTTATTGTTTAGATTCTTGTAATCAAACACAGATCCGGTTAATTCAACCGGCAACCGAGTATGAGTTTTTGGATCTTAATTTTCTATTGAAAGTTTTATTTTTTAGATTTTATGTATAATTTTTTTT